>PVKY010002049.1:0-27888 GCA_004027775.1 Bradypus variegatus | reverse complement strand
AAAAAAAAACAAAACGTAAATGTACAATGGGGGGAGGAAGGGAATGGGATATTTTGAATGTTCTTTTCTATTTTAATTTTTATTTTATTTTTTGGAGTAATGAAAATGTTCAAAGATTGATTGTGAACAACTATATGACAATACAGTGAACAACTGATTGTATGCTTGGAATGACTGTATGTTATGTGATTATATCCCAATAAAATTGTATTTAAAAAAAATGCAGCTCTCAGAAAGGGAGCTGGAGCCATTTTCTTTCTCTTTGCTCGCTCCCCCCTGCTTTCTTCCTCTAATAAATCTTAAACTTTCTACTTAAAAAAAAATAGAGAAGCCTCCTAGAAAAAAATTATACCTAGGCTGAGGTGTGAAAGGTGAGTTGTTTAGCTGTGTATTAAAGCAAGAAAGAACATTGCAGAAGAAAGAGAGGAGGAAAAAATCATGTGAAAAGGTCCAAAGATGAGACAGTATTGCTGAAGTGTTGGATAGAGCAGGAAACAGGGAAGCTGAGGTTACAATCAAACCGCACGTGGAGGTGCTAGTACCTACCAGCCTCTTCCCCAGGAGTGTTGTGAGAACTCAAAGGTGATAAATCCTTTTTGAGTGAAAACCCTTTATGAACTGTGCTCCATGAGCACATGTAAAGTCATTACCTCTTGTAGTGGTTTGGTTCTATTAGGTACAGAAAAGACTGGTGAAGTATTTGGTCTGGTGAAAATTTTTGTAGCATTTAGAAATTGTTTGCAAACAAAGTATTTCTTTTGGTCTGATTTTTGGTGATGCAGTTTTAACATATATTTTTTTCTTGGCTTCAGGGTTCCAAAAGGATTCTTCGCTCCAACGAGATCATCCTTCCGTCTAGTGGACTCGTGGAAACAGAGCTCCAGTTAACCTTCTCCCTTCAGGTGAGAATCTCCTAGATCTTAGGTCACTAACGTGCCACATCCAGTCTAGTCCCAAAGCAGTCCTGTAATCTGCAGACTTCTTCCATCCAAGAACAGCCATAACCCAGCTTGGATAGGAAGGAATTAGTCTTAAAGTCACCTAGAGGCTTTATGGCTAGCCTGGGGGGCCAAAGCAATTACTTAGCCAGTATCCTAGCATGCTAAGACCCATGTAAGCTGCGGAAAATACGCCGTCTCATTCTGTCTTTTCTTTCCCTTAGGTGACCCTCTTAGCCACGTACTCTGCCACACCCATCCCACCCCACTCAGGCCCGTCGCCTCTCTTTAAAAATCCATAGCACACACCGCAGCGGAGTGCACCCCTTCATTCTCAGTTTCCATTCACACTGTAATCACCATCCTTCCCCTTCACCTTATCCCTCCTTCTGTCTCTCTCTTACCATAATCCCATTAGCCCAAATTGAAGTTCATGGAGAAAACACTTGATCCAATAAAGAGGCAGTTTTCTGAACATGTTGGAAACCCAGAGCTGTGGAAAGGAAGCCAGTCACCAAGCAGAATCTGACCCTCCAGCAGCACCCACCTTTCATGCCGTGCTTGTCCCCCTTTTACAGAAGGGAGAAGTGGAAGCACAGAAAGATTATGTCCTCCCTAACAGGATCAGAACCCACCATGGACCCAGTTGTTCATTAAGCATGTTTAATGTTTTGTGCTTGACAGTACCCTCATTTCCTTAAACGAGATGCCAACAAGCTGCAGATCATGTTGCAAAGGAGAAAGCGTTACAAGAACCGGACCATCCTGGGCTACAAGACCCTGGCTGTGGGGCTCATCAACATGGCTGAGGTGAGGGCTGCGGGCTCCGTGCTTGGGCCTTTGCATCTGAGGCCCCAGTGGAGGCCCCAGGCCGGCCAGTTGCGCTCAGCCACTCATTTTCCCAGCCTGGTGGCCGCTGTTTTGTATTATTTTACAAATTAATGATTTTACTGGAAATTCAGGTTATACCTCTTATCAAGTACTTACCAAGTTTTTCTTTAACTTAAAGAAAATCAGTGTCAAACTTACAGAAAAGTTGTAAGAATAAGTGCAGATAACTTCAGTAACTCCCATTACCATTCATTCCTGACTACTCAGAGCTAGGCCAGGCTCCACAGGCTGAGGGCCACCCTCTGCCACCCCTCCCGCCAGACGCCTGCCACAAGCGAGCTCCCACGGCCACCCTCACTTCTCACTTGCCTCTCACCAGCTGACAGACCCTCAGGTTCGATAATTTGCTGGAATGACTCACAGAACTCAGGAAAGCACCACTCTTAAAATTATAGTTTTATTTTAGCAAACAGGGATACAAAACGAAAGAAGCTGAAAGAAGAGGTGCACAGGGTGAGGTCTGGGAGAGTCTCACAGCACGACTCCGTGTCCTTTCCGGATGGAGTCGGAAGGCATCACCCTCCCGGCATGCAGTGTCCGTTAGTAACCATGGAAGCACTCTGCGCTTCAGGTGCCCCGAGTTTGCATCGGGGCCCCGCTATGCAGGCGTGACTGGGGCGCGATCGGTGCCCCGCCTCCAGCTGCTCCCCCCACCCCCACCTGCCTGCCTTCCCCTTCCCAAAGAACCTGGCCCAGAAGTTCCCTCCCAGGAAAGGGGGCCAAAGGCCAGCCAAGTTCTTTATTATACTGCAAATAATGCCCTGATCCAAATTCTTCAGTTTTTTAACATTTTTACCACGTTTGCCCTTATTACTCTGTCTATATAAATTTATGCATAATATTTTCTTTTCTGAGCCATTGAAAGTAAGTTGCAGGTACAGTGCCGCATTCCACCTGTTTTCCTAAGAATGAGGATACTCTCTTACCTAGGCACCATGCCACATCAAGATCAGGAAATTAACATAAACACAATACTGCCATCTAATCCACAGTCCCCGTTCCGATTATGCTAAATGTCTGAATAATATCCTTTGTAGGCCCAGGATCCAACCTAGGATTATGTGTTGCATTTAGCCGTTGTGTCTCTTCAAACTCCTTCCGTCTGAGTACAGGCTGGGTACTTGATTGAAGGCTGGGATTTGTCTGATGTTTTCTCATGATTAGATTCAGGGTTTGTGTTTTGGGCAGAATTACCACGAAGTAATGCTGTGCTTCTCAGTGCAGCACAGCAGGCCGCACTTGTTGATTGTTCCTTTACTGGTGACATTAACTTTTATTACCTTTTATAACTTTTATCACAAGTTAACTAGACCCGTGTCTGCCAGGTTTCTCCACTATAAAGTTAATTAGTAAGTACTTTGTATTCATTAATGAAAAAAAATTTATGGGGAGATATTTTGGGATCATGTAAACATCTTTTTCCTCATATTTTCACCAACTAGTTTTTGCACCTTTAATGATTCTTGCCTGAATCAGTTATTATTATGATGGTTGCCAAGCAGTAAATTTCTAATTCCATCATTCCTTCTATATTTCTTAGTTGGCTTTCTGTTGTAAGGTAGAACTTTCCCTTCTTCCCCACTTATTGACGGATTTATTCCCTTATATCAGTTATGTATCTATTATAACATTTTTATGTACCTATTGTTTCATTCGGTGGGTTTCAATCTGTTACTGTCGTTACTTATTAATGCTCAAATTGTCTCAGATGTGCCCAGTTCCCATTCAGCCTGGCTCCTGTGTCCTTTTTGATAGTTTCCATCATTCTTTTCATACTCCCTTACCTTCTGGCACAAAATATTCAAGGCTCCTGTGCATTCTGTGACCCAAACCTGGAATGAACCAGTTCTCCAAGAAGCAAGGAGCACTAGTTCTGTTTAGTAGAGAAAGTGTTTAAAAACCAAGATCTGGGTACTAGGAGTGTTGGTTTTCCTCACCTGAGGTCAGTGCTTCTCCCTCAGCAGAGTAGGAAATGTGTGTGTGTGTGTGTGTGTGTGTGTGTGTGTGTGTGTGTGTGTGTGTGGCAGGCACACTCATGTGCATACCTCTGTATTGACTACGTTTGTCTAACCAAGAGTTCACATCAGTAACTTCAGCTCTAGTCCAGCCCCATAGAGCCTGTGCTTGTCTTCCCTTTCCATACCTGTAACTCCCTTTTCCAATTGTGAGAAGCCAGGCTTCGTAATTATCCTCAGTAAATCTGCTCGTTTGTGCAGTTCTGTATGCTGGTCATGTCCCTTTAGCCCTAACAAAGGGGAGGAGGAAAGGGACCACAAATCAGTTTTAAAAATGGTTTCTGTACTTTATTAGATTAAATAGGAAAAAACTTTGTAGCCATCGTAACTGGAATATGTGAGATAGTCCCAGCCCGTCTTCAAAAACTCTTCACGTTTTGCATCAGGAGGAACTGGGAGGAGTGAATTAATGCCAACACCCCCTTTCCCAGCTGTGCCAGGCCCTGCCATTTTCCCATATGCTGTGACTGCTCCTCCTCCTCCCTGGCAGGGGCTCAGCCCACCCAGCCTCCAGAACGAATTCCTCTCTAAAGAACTTACTAAAATACAGTCTTAGAGATTACCAGTCATGTTCAATCTCAAGCCTTGCTTGTTCTCCTTAAGCCCATGCCCCGCCCAGGGACTGCCACTTCTGGAGACAGTTGAAAAGTAAGACATGAAGGCATCAGGAGAGCAGGACACGTGGGTCTGGGAGGGCGTGAGAAAGAGACTGTATGGGCGGGATGCCTTTGACTTGCACGTTTGGGGGATTTATGAAAGTGGGGACCTCGTGGACGGCTTGGTGGAAAGGCGTCTCCTTTGCCGCGCTCTTGCAGGTGATGCAGCACCCTAACGAAGGCGCCCTGGTACTTGGGCTGCACAGCAACGTGAAGGACATCTCTGTGCCTGTCGCAGAAATCAAGATCTACTCCCTGTCCAGCCAGCCAATCGACCACGAAGGAATCAAATCCAAGCTGTCTGGTGAGATGTATGCAGGGTCTGGGGGCCCTGGGAACGGAGGGAGCCCATCGCTCGGTCTCCAGCTAGGGGAAGGTAAACAAGGTGGCGCCTACAAGATTCCCAGGAAGAAGTTTTGAGGTCCCCCCAGATAAAATGTGGCTGTGGTCAGGGAGCACCCCCCAACCCTGGCAGGATTTCCACCGGCAGAGAGCCAGGGTCCCATCCCCTCCAAGTCCCCACAGCTAGGCTCACACTCAGGTGTCTCCCCAGATCGTTCTCCTGACATTGACAACTACTCGGAGGAGGAGGAGGAGAGTTTCTCGTCAGAACAGGAAGGCAGCGATGACCCCCTGCACGGGCAGGTAACCCCCCACGGCCCCTCAGGTGAAGGCCCCAGCCCTCCTGGGCTTTCCCAACCTCGCTCCGCCTCCCCACCTAGGACCTGTTCTATGAGGATGAGGATCTGCGGAAAGTAAAGAAAACCCGGAGGAAGCTGACCTCAGCCTCTGCCATCACACGGGTGAGCCTCTGAGGCCTGGGGGCGAGTGGCCCTGGGATTTTCAGGGTGGGGGGTTGGGAATGGTCCATCCAGATTCCTGGAGCTTTTTTTAATCTGCATGTGGCCCTCCCCTCAAGGTTGTGATCACCCCTCTGGGAGCCATGTCCCCTCCCCGCCCCACACACCCAGTTAAGACTCTCTTCATGCTTGTCCATTTCAGAGACCAAGCCAGCTCTCTACATGACCGCATGTTGAATCCTTGTTTGAACTTCCCTAGAAATAATAGGCTAGTAATTTGAGCTGTGGGTTTAATGAGTTTTAAGTACATTAGATGTGGTTCTTTCCTTCCTGGAGTCATAACTTTTGAGATAAATGCCTTTGGATTGTATCTCCTGCACGAAATTTCCTCAGGAGTCAATATTTTTTGGTGAAATTAGAGTCCTGGACTCAGAAACTTGAAACCTGAATTCCTAGGTTAACTTTAAATAATTCTGAGGTTCCTGTATTGTGCTAAAGTATCTGGGAAGGTCAAAAGTACTATGACCTTTTTAGAAGAGAAAATCACACTTCTGTTTTTCTCTAGAGACCACCTGATTCTTTCTAGTCCCACACTAGCCCAGAGCCCAACACCCTAACAGTAGAGTTTTCCATCACTGTCGTGAGTTAAATGTAGGCCAAACCTTCCAAATGTGTTATACCTGAGCCTGGTGTTCCACCGTGAAGAAACGCTGTCATCTCTCAGATCATCCTGACGTATCACTGGGCTTAACGTTAAATTCCTCAAGACCTTGGTTTCCCCGTCTAAGCATGACCGGCGATCCCGAGAACGGTCTCATTGTCCTGCTGGATCTGATCGTTGGTTGGCACTCCCAGGCAGCCAGGCAGGGGCCTGGCACTGGAGCCTCAGACACCAAACCTGAAGGGCCGGTCAGTAACAGGGGATCCTGGCGTGTGCTCTGACGGTGGCGAGAGGCCGTCGCAGCCCCTCTCCAATGTGGCTCCTCCTGCTAGGTACTTTTCTACCTGCTCCGTAACCAAAAAGCCCTCTTTTCTTCCCCAAGGGTGGACTTTGGAGCTTTATAAATTTCCTTTTCCTGTGGTCTCCTCCATAGCTTCACCCCAGTATATGACTAGAGTTCAATGCTATTAATATCCACTCCCCCAAAGATTTTAGCCCCAAGCACTTTCCAGTCCGATTTTCAGAGACTGAAGTAATTGTCCTTTGGTCTCTACCTCCTTCTGTACACATGCCTTTTCTCTCCCTGCTGGGAACACTTTATTCTAGACACACTAATCCACTTGCTGTTCTCTGGCTAGGGCTCACACTTCCCTGTCCCCATGAACTCCAGTTGTTTTCTCCGCTTTGAATGCCCTTCCCTCCTTTGGAAGCCCTGCCCTCCCTTCAAGGTCTAGCTCAGTCTCACTTGCAAGTTTGTCTTTTTTCCATCTCCAGTTGGTGAGTCGATCATTCAGGCAAGAAATGCCTATGGCCACAAGCTCAGCACGGTACCCAGTGGTGGAGACATGGGGATAATAAAGCACAGTCCCTGCTCGCAAGGAGTACACAGTGTCTAGTTACAAAAATGTATCTAAACAAGTCATCACAATACAGCAGGGTGGGTGCTATGAGGTAGAGATTTGTGTAGGGACGGTGGGCACTAAGGTGTGAGTGACCGCCTCTCCGGGAGTGCCAGGGGGGCTTCATGGGAGAGCTGCCGAGCATGAGGCTTTAAGGATGAATAGAACTTCACTAAGTGGATTTGGCGAAATTTTTTGTTCAAGAGAAAAAGTATCATAAAGGCCCAGAAATGTAAAGCAGCGTGGATTTTTCAGAGAGCCCTGAGTAGTTAATTTCTCTTTGAAATGGAGGTATGAGGGGTTGGATGATGGGGTGAGGTTAGAGAAAGAGGTAGAACCAGCCCTCAGATGGACACATGCCTTACGTTCTAGCCTTGCTCTCCAGGCAGTGAGGGCCAAGGAAGCCTTCTAAGTAGGAGAGTAAGGTGATCAGATTCGTGTTTGGAAAGATCGCATGGACTCTGGAGGGAACGAGGCTAGAAACTCACCAGGACGGGGGTGGGCAGTCAGCAGTGACAGTGTGAGGGCCATTGCAGTGTGCTCCCAGAGAGGTGTCAGTGGAGAGGCCTGAGCAAAACAGGGATATTGCAGACTGAAAAGAAAGGGTAGGGTTAGCAAACACTGGGTCATGGGGCCGAAGGGGAGGGGAGAAACACCTGGTATTGACTTGAGAGACTGGGCCTATTGGTGACATTGTTAGTCTGCCTAGGGATACCAGAAAAGTAGGAAATTGGTTCCACTTTAGAAGTGTTTTGTGTGCGGTGCCTTTGGGATATGTGGGTGGAAATCACCAGTCAGCACTATGGATCTGAAGCACCAAAGAAAGGGCTGAGCTGGAGGTGCAGGACTGGGTGGAGGGAGGACCTGGAGGTGGGGGAGGCCCCCTTCCGTGCGTGCCCACAGCACCAGGAGCTGCACTGGGATCCACGCTACACACGCCTCTCTTCTCTGATGGGTTTGAAGTGCCAAGGGATAAAAACGGGGTCCTCTCATCTTCGCATCCTCCCACAGTGCTTTACAAAAGTGAGCCATCAATCAATGTTTGTTCAATTGAATTGATCGTTTGAGAACTATTGTGCAATTTGTCCCTGCAGCAACCTAACATCAAACAGAAGTTTGTGGCCCTCCTGAAGCGATTTAAAGTTTCAGATGAGGTATGACCCTTACTCCCAAGGGGGATGGTGGGTAGAACTCCCTGGATTTACCCCTCATTCCTGCGGTACGCGCTGTCACCACTGTGAGTCAAGGTTCCAGGATTACGATTCTTGCTCCACCTTGCTTGCCTGGTGAATCCCAAGAGATGGGGAGAGGGTGGCTCACGAGGGCTTGGGCTGCTCAAAAGGAGAAAGGAGGCTTTACATGTATCTCTCAAAGCTAAACAGTATTTGGAGATGGAGGAGCACAGCTCTACCCAACCATTGGTTCATACCCAAGCTTCAGGTGTGGGATATCAGTAGCAAATCCAATTGTTTTTTCAGTTTCTCCTCATATCCCAGGGGAAATGTCAGTAAATGATGCCCTGTAAGGTAGGAGGTCCTCAGTAGTCAGCCCCCAAGTACCCAAAACTGACTGTTGTTACCAGTCTCTTCCCTGGGCTTCCACAGACTCCTCAGTGGACTAAATAAGGAAAAATTGCTGCAAGAGAGACTTCTTTGTCCTTCTGTGGGCTGTGGAGGAAAGTAGAAATCACCCACACTAGCCCATGGCCTTCTGGTTTTCTCGTGCCTGTTGCTTGCAAGAGGTAGTATACTCGAGTGCCTCCACCTCTTCCACTGACACTGGGCCCGTAGTGTGGAGCGTTGGAGGGAAGCCTGGGAGGGAGAGGTGGCCTCCCCATGTCCGTGCTCTCAGGGTTGGATCACAGAAAGGACATCAGGACTGCCCTGGATAGTGTGGCACCACGGGGTGTCCCTTAAGGGTTAGGCTGGTTGACAGCTGGCCCAGAAGAAAGAAGCTGGCTGTCTCCCATAGTTGTTAACAAGATAACTCCCAATTCATAGATTTTTTCCCCCCTCCAGGTGGGCTTTGGGCTAGAGCATGTGTCCCGGGAGCAGATACGGGAGGTAGAAGAGGACCTGGATGAACTGTATGACAGTCTGGAGATGTACAATCCCAGCGACAGTGGGCCCGAGATGGAGGAGACAGAGAGCATCCTCAGCACGCCAAAGCCCAAGCTCAAGTGAGGCCCGAACTGGCCTACAAACGCCTCTCCTTCCCAGTCTCCAGCAACCTCCTAAACTCCCCTCCTGCACCTTCCCTCCATTACAGGGAATCTTGGTTTTTCATCTTTGTTGAACCTTCAGCTGTCTGGAGAGACCCTTAGGCCCAGGCCCTGCCACTCCAGCCTTCTCACCAGGCTGGGCCCTTCCCCACCAGGCATCCCTGAAGCCTGGGTTCTTGGTCTTTCTTGAACAAAAGCTCTGCTCAGCCCTCCAAGAGCTGCTGTTCTGAGTCATGGTGGCCGCTGACGCTGGCTGTGCTCCTCTGCCCTAGGCCCTTCTTTGAGGGGATGTCGCAGTCGAGCTCGCAGACGGAGATCGGCAGCCTCAACAGCAAGGGCAGCCTCGGGAAGGACACCACCAGCCCTGTGAGCAAGGCCAGTGGCCCAGGGGGCAGGGGGCGACCATGGGGATGTTGGGGCTTAGCACTCTGGGCTCTGGGCTGCTCTGTTCGTGGCTCATTCTGTGGCCTCAGAAAAGCGATCTCATCTGGTTTCAACTTCGGTGTCCCTCCTCTCGGTCCTGGCTGGGAGCTCAGTTCTCAGCGTTGCTGCGGCTGCCCAGTGTTCTTTCGGTCTGCGCCACCATAGCACACGGCCTCCCTCCCGGGACCCACAGGGCATCAGAACCTCCCCCTCAAGCCTTTGTCACACTGTAGCTGAGGGTGTGGCATGTACAGGCATTCAGCCAGGGGGGGGATGAGTTTGCATTCCAGGCTGGGGAAAGAACAGGTGTAAAGGGGCAGGGACACCAGCAAGACTGTCCAGGAAGCAGTAAATCGGCTCTATTGGATGGGGAATTTATGTTGGGGAGTAGTGCCTTCAAATAATTTAGAATTTGATGGGTAGATTTCCACTTTGCCTGGTGAGCAAAACAAAAAAGGAGCTATCCCCGGTAGCACCCCAAGAGCCCAGCGTCACCCCAGGCCGTGCTGTGTCCCTAGCAGCGGATCAGGCAGCAAGCCTGGCTTGATGAGACTGAGTCCTTTACAGTCTTCCTTTTCCTGCTTGACTGTCAGATGAAGCTTACTGTCATTTATTCAGCGGAGGGAAATAGGGATTGATCGTAAGGAAATGACAGGAAGTTCTCGAGGCACTCCGCCCACTGGAAAGCACGGCGGGCAGGAAAGCGCCACTGCCCATCCTAGGGGTCCCTAGACCACCAGCGCCGGTTCGGGGCGTCTCGAGGCTGCCTTGCCGCTTGCTGCCGCCAGGTGGCGCTGCCGCACAGCTCACGGCTCTTCCGGGTTAAGGCGCGGCGGGAAGATCCCGGCGCACCGAGACCGGCCCCGTGGTGTCAGGGAGGAACTGCAGGGCCGGGAACTGCAGCCCACCCGAGGTGGACCGGAAAGCCTCAGGCCTGCCGCTGGCACCCCCTGTACTCCCAGCGTCATGGTGCCTGGAGCTGAGGCCTCACTGCCTCTTTACCTGTATGTTGAGAAGGTAGCGGGGCCGCTAAATGGCCCAGCTGAATCCGCGCTGGCCGCTAGAGCCGAATTCCACCTGAAATACAATTAAAAGGGATAACTCGCCTAGAAAAAAGCCTGGGACCTGGCCGAGGGGTGGGAGGGCTCGTCGTGTTCTAGAGGTGCAGAACAAATGCTCTACTGAAACTAAATCTAATGAAGTTATTAACCCACAATACCCAAAAAGAACTAATCATAGCACCTAACGTATCGTGAATGCTCAGTAAGCACTAGTGATTGTTGTACTAAATCCATAAAGAGACCCTTTTTGTACTAACAGAAGTTTCTGGGCTGATAGAATTTGGCTGAAGCTTCTCTTTCAGACTCAGTTATACGGTTTACAAAATTGAGAAGGGGGAATTACCTTACTGCACGGAGGCTCAGATGCTGTATTTGTAAAAGTAAAGGTGTTGGCATAGGAACCCGGTCAGCTCAAAAGTCAGTTGAGCATCTGTCTTTACAGGATGAGGGACTCAACATCCAAGTCCCTGCTTAAGCAAAACATGTATTTGGGGCAGAGTAGAGCCGGGTTAGGAGGCAGACTCCAAGGTATAAGCTCCACAGGGGCTGTGTAATCTGGGGCAAGTTAGCAGGCCCTGGTTTCCTCATCTACAACATGCATGTAAAAGGCATGTGTTTTCCAGGTAGGGTGAAGATATAATGAAGATAAAACATCTGGCAGTATGGTGCTTTACTGATTGTTTGATAATTGATTTATTGCATGGTGAACAGGTAGCAAATGTAAGCTGCCTAGTAAGTCCTTCAAATTCTGCTTCCCTTGGACAGATTTCAAACTCACTTTGCTGGTTCTCTGCTGCTATTTTTATTTCAAAGATCCCCATATGTCTTGATGTGGGTGTGGAACTTTGGAATCCTTTAGTATGAAAGGCACGATGAGAAATACAGAGCAAGGCTGTGATCTTACATGGAGAATTTCTAAATGTTTTAGAAAAGGAATACCGGAATTGCACATACATATACATTCCTGAACATGCTGCCTCAACTTTGGGCCTCTTTTCCCTGATTTCCAAGCATTGTTATTTTTTTTTTCATAAGCTTCCTTTTTGTTCCCCAGATTTTCAGATGATTTAGTTTACCACTGGAATCGGAAGGAATTTCTGCTGCTACAAATTATGACAGCTGTTGAGTTTTCCCAAGACTTGCGTGCACTGGAGCAATATGATTTGCTTCTTGAAGCGGATAACATTAAGCCCTGAAAATGCCACAGGGCAGCCAAGACTTCTTGCTGCTAGAAGCTACTGTTTCTCTAGCACTGTCAGTAATGGTGTTGGGGCCCATTACCTCTAATAATGATAATCTCAAGTGCTACCCAGCCTCTTGCCCCATGTGAGTGTGAGCACACACCCTTCGGCAGCTACCGTAGCCTGCGGGCACAGTGCCGCCAGGGTGCCTCAGCCCTTCCAGTGCCAGCCACGGCCTTGCTGCTGCTGCGGAGCCCAGGGTGAGAGACACCCGTTAGTACTTACAGGAGCAGGCTTAGACACCTGGAGAAATTGGGCGTTTGTTCCTAGAGGGATTATCTAGGGCATCTTGAAGAGTCAGTAAGTAGCCCCACAGGTGCGCTCCAACCCCAATCTAAGTTCAGATCTTAGCAGATGTTGCAGCTTTGCCATGGAAACGATGCTTAGCTGTCACAGAGCTTGACAGTAAGTCATGCAGCTTCAGAATCTCTTGGCCAAACTGTCATCATTCCCAGTTCATTCTCTTTAAAACATTTTTAATTCATTTGTGATACTGAGATCCAAAACTGAATGAAATCGTCTTCAGTTTTAGGTCTGACCAGGCTTCTCCATGATCTTAGACTCTATTAACATGAATTAATCATACGGACAATGTGTAAATACGTCACCCTTGGAGGCCACCTTCTCTGTGCGGCTGTGAGCAATTACATGACGCAAACCATCTCCAAAACCTGGGGTCACGGGGTCTGGTTAAAGTATACCAGGTTAGTCTTACAGATAGCTCAAAGCAGGGCTGCTCAACTGTCGGCGATTTTGCCTCCCAGGGGATGTTTGGCAGTGTCTGGAAACTTTTGGTTATCACATCTGGGAGAGTGTTGCTACTGGCATCTACTGGGTAGAGCCCAGGGATACTCCTACATATCCTGTAATACACAAGACAGCCAGCCCCCCACACCCCAAAGAGTGATCCAGCCAGGAGGGCAGCAGTGCTGAGGTGGAGAACCCTGGGTTAGAGTGTGGCATCAGGAGCCTGCCTTTGCAGGCTGTCAGAGCAGCCCCCCTTATTACTATTAGCCTGATCTTTCTCAGTACTGGAAGATTTCCTCAGAGAAAAGCCTTTGAGTAATTGGGAGGAAGTGGGAGATCCTTTATCTTTTCTGACTCCTGTGTTTTCCTACAAGAAACAAATTTACAGATACCAGTAAATTCCTTTACCTGAGCTCAGCTGCTCATGACTTTGACTTTGGTGTCTGTATAGCCAGAAGCAATATTAGCAAATACAAAAAGTCTGGTTATCTATCAGTATTTGTAAAGTAAACTTTTAATATTTATAAGATATGCATATAAGAGTTGGAGCTAAGTAGAGAATTAATTTGCACCTGAATGGCTTAACATTGGATGTCTTTTTGCTTAGTATATTCTGTTAGAGAGTTTTCTGCATGTTTCTGTCAGCACTTGGCTACCGTGGAGGTCTTTGGTCTCAAAATCAAAGGCCTGAGCTGTAAGATTCTCCTTTCTTCTCAGCAACTTCTGACAAGCAAAAGAGGCCCCTCTGTGGCTTGCCTGAGCCAGGGTGTTTACTGAGTCCAGGTCGGAGGCTTTACGCATCCAGTGGCAAAGCCATCTAAACTTTGAGCATCTCCCTAGTGACATTTTGCGGGACTCAGAATTTCCAGGTTCTGCCTCTCTCTGTGTTATTGGCTTAATGATTACAAACAGATTGGCCCCTCAGAAGCTTAGCTTTCACAAAAATATACATATGTAAGATGAAAGCCATAAAGATTTGATGAGGTTGAAGATTTAAGTGAAAACATTTTAAACTTCTTAAGGACCTAGTAAACCAAGTAAGAGTTAAGTTATTTGGATTGGTGATGACTAATTATTATAATTTTTGCAGATGGAATTGGCTGCTCTCGAAAAAGTCAAATCTACTTGGATTAAAAACCCAGATGACAGCTTGACTGAAACAGACACTCTGGTATGTATGGTTCAGTCTCCCATTTCAGCTGTTTAAAATAGTGTTTGCACTTCCAGAAATAAAGGCAAAAAGACCCTGGAAATTTTATCTAAATCTTCAGGTTTGTGAATGCCCTGTATTCTATTTCTTCCAAAATCCTTACCCATGGAATGTAACCTATCCTGGAGACCAGGTTACTCCCCAAATTAGCAGACCAAAAATGTCCCAAATCTGCCCTTTAATTAGATCTGACCAAATGCTAGTTTGGACAGTTTCTTACCATCTCTCACCCTCATCCGTTTCTGGGAGATGATGACAGGGTCTTCCCCTGCAAAGCCATCCCTTCCTCCTCAAAAGCTGCTCCTACAATGGCCAGGCAGCCCACAGCTGGGCTGCCTCATTTAATTAAACATTTAGTTCCACAAATATTTGCTGCACACCTGCAGTGTGCTGAACACTGGAAATGGAAAGATGGTCTCTGTCATCAAGGAGCCCACCCTCCGGGGGGAAAGACAACCTGAACATACCTGGTGCCGAGGTGCTGTGAAAGCCCAGGGAGGCACAGGCAGTGCCTGAGTGAGAAGAGGACATTGGAGGTGGGCTCTTGAGACACAATGACTGGAGTGGGGCTGGAGGCTGAACACAGAGGATCAAGAGGGAGCAGAGAACTTTACCAAATGCCGTCTCGGGGTGTGCTGGGTCTTCCGGTAGTTCAATGGAGGCCAAGAAAGAGTTATTTTAGGCTCATGTTTCCTACAGTAAATAATATCACAGTAAAGATCTGGTGTTTGACAAAACATTAGACTAAGATTAATTTAAAACTTACTATATTAACTTGTACTTCATACAGGCCAGTAATCTGAATAAGCTTCCACTCTTGCTCTGCTCTGGACCATGCTGCCTATGACAATCACAGTAGTCTTTTCAAAATGAAGTTCCAGTCATGTCACTTCCTGATTAAAATTCCAGTCATTAAGTAAATCTCTGGGACATAATGTTGATCAAAAGAAACCAGACACAAAAAACTATGTTCAATGTGATTCCACTTGTATGAAATTCACAAACAGGCAAAATTAATCTATGATGACAGAAATCAGAATATGTGTTACCTTTGGGAGTGGGAATTGACTGGGAAGGGGCACACAAGAAGCTTCTGGAGTACTAGAAATGTTCTGTATCTTAAGCTAGGCAGTGAGCACCTTGGGGCATGAAAATTCAAGCTATGTATTTTAGATCTGTGCACTCTAGTCTATTTAAAAAATAAAAAGAATGAGCAAAACAGAGGTAAAAAAGTACACGGCACACCTGGGGATCAGGGAGTGTCCCTCTAGAGCAAGAACCCAGGGGAGAGCTGATGAGAGATGAACTTAAGAGGGGCAGGTGCCAACCATGAAGTTGCCACAAACAGAGAAAGAATTGGGAATGCATTCTCAGCAGAACAGAACCCTGCCAGTTTGAATTGTGACGTGGTACAGTTAGCTTTGTGCCTTAGGAAGACAACTTGGGCATGAACACGCAGGGAGACTTGAAGAGGGAGAAAATGAGAATCATAAAGATTGTTGGAAGAGATTTGAGGAAGAGGCAGCAAGTCCTGAACAAGGAGGGTGGAAGAGGGTAGGATGGGTGTGAAGAGTGAAAAGTGAGGACAGGGTGGGATCTATGGGAGTTGGCAGCTGGGTGAGGAAGGAAGGGAGAACTCCAGGGTAGATACCAGGATGACTTAGGCCAAGGTAGGGAAGCAGCTACTGATGCCACTGGTGCCCCAGGACCTGAGGAGGTCCAGTGCCTTTCCTGAGGCCCCCAGGAGCTGGGGAAAGAGGTGGAGGGGTTTACTTCCCCCCCTAGAGAAGCTGGATCCTCAGCCCACCATTTATGTGTTGACAAGTACTTCACAAACATAGAGGGCAGAGGTGAGTAGCAATGGACCGTGCCCAGCACAGTGGGTGCATTGAGTTGGACCCTTTCCCCATCAGTGAGGTTGGTGTTTTAAAACCAGGTGCTTCCAGGAAAAGAGAGCAGACGAATGACTCTCACTACAGAATGGTGACAGGTCCTTGCAGGATGCCATCAAGGCACCTGGGGGTCATTGAGAATTAATCTTCACGGCTTCTTTTCCTCCATGGCAGGAAATCACTGACCAGGACATGTTTGGAGATGTAAGCACCAGTTTGATTGTGCCAGAGAAAGTCAAAACTCCCATGAAATCCAGCAAAACAGATCTGCAGGGCTCTGCGTCCCCCAGGTACTCAAGATCAGAAAGAAACCCCTGAAAAGTGTGAGAGGCTGCAGGAAGCCGAGCAGATGTATATATCCGGGGCTTTACTTGGTATAGACCCCGCGATGGGTGGGGAGCAGCCTTTGGGTCAGAGAGGTTGTGTGAGCACCTCGTTTCCCTGTCTCTGGCAGCAAAGTGGACGGGGTGCACACGCCCCGGCAGAAGAGGAGCACCCCCCTGAAAGAGCGGCAGCTCTCCAAGCCCCTGAGCGAGAGGACCAACAGCTCCGACAGTGAGCGCTCGCCAGACCTGGGCCACGGCACTCAGGTACTGAGGGCCCTCAAGACCAGAGCCTCCCAGCTCCCCTGGACACCACTTCCACTTGGGCATCTGCCTCGGGCAGCTGGTGGGGGCAGGGGAGCACCTTGAAATGCTTGCAGTACAAAGTCTTGGAGAAAGACCGAAATCAGAGAAGTCTCACATTAGTGTGAAATTGGGCTTCTGTGCTGATTTACAGGGAGCAGGGGAGAGAACAAGAAATGCTGGCCCTGGCCTGGCCTTCCATCAGCTCCAGCTGGCAGTTCCTTTCCCCTGGCTGGTTCTGCTTCCTCTGCCTTCACCAGGCCTCAGTCTGGAGACAGGACGGCAGCTGTTAGTCTCATCAGGCATCTCTGACCTGAAGTTCTCATACCCTTGACACTAACTGTGGGTCAGTTACTGTGATCTCAAGCTGATAAGTCGGCGTTAAAATATTTTGATTTAAAGACCCAAGATCTGGCTGGAAGAAAAGTGAGGAAGAAGCTGTCTCCGGAATTATGTTCTCTCTCTGACAGCCAGTGGCTTCAGGGGCTTGAGGAGTGATTTTCCTAAATTGGCTTTCCTTGTGTAATTACAATTCTCCCTGAGTTAAGCAGCAAGTCTGCTCATTTAGCTAATAAACATTGTTGAGAGAAAAGTTTTTATAGGTATGACTTCCTGATTCTGATGCTGTCACATAGCTGGAAAATTGAACCGGAGCCTAGAATAGCCGGGCGCCCTGGGCGAGGTTCCGGCCTTCTGATTAACCATGTTCCCGAAATACCTTTCTGTTCTTCCTGACAGCAGGGCTCCCACACAGGGCTTGTTGCCACTCTCATTGTGTCTCTCCCGGTGCCCTCGTTCTCATTTCCCTGAGCACCTGTTACCTGCTCTCTGGCTCCTCCTCTCCTGTCACCCTAGCCTCGCCATCAGCTCACTGCAGCTCTGGCGCTGCCTGCCCTCCCTGTCGCGACCGGGGTCTGGGCGTGGTGGCGTAGTTTCTGAGGACTCTGCTTAGCCTTCAGCCACCTCCTCTCCGTGCTGGTCTGGCCAGCGGGGTGCTGGGTCTCCTTCACAGATTCCTGGTATCTGTTCTCCTGGAACACCCCTTCTCCAGGCTTCCCCACCCACTAGTCCACCCAGTCCCACCCTCAAACTCACGGGGACTGCCTGACAGGCACGTTTGTCCTTGCAGGTTCCAAGAAAGGTGATATATGACCAACTGAATCAGATCCTGGTGTCAGATGCAGCCCTTCCAGAAAATGTCATCCTTGTGAACACTGCTGATTGGCAAGGCCAGGTAAAGCTTTGGAGATTGCAGGGGTGGGGAGGAGAGGTTATGGAAAGTCAGAGGTGCATACCCCAGGGGGTGTGATTTAAAGGCTTGGCGTGGGAAAATGGGCAAATGACCTGGGTATCTCAGGCCCCCCCCTTACCCTGAACGAAGCCCGTAGCTCTGAGTTCTAGTGCTAGTTCTCTCATTGTTCCAACCTGTGGGACCTTAAACCAGCCATTAACTTTTCTGTACCTCAGTGTCCTCATCTGTTTAAAAAAAAAAGCAACCATAACACCTGTCCTCCCTGCTTTCCCAGGGCGTTGTGTATTCAGGCAGCGGAGCGGAATGAGGGTACTTGGGGAAGTGCATGGTGCTGCAGAATGCCCCTGGTTGCCCTAGTCTCCATGAAGGCAGTTCCGAGTGGGCAGAGCAACCCCTTCTGCCCCCACTCACCACTGTCCACCCCAGTTAGAGACTGGTGCCAGAGCCCCCCTTCTTCAGCAGCCCTGACACCTGGAGCCTGGGCTACAGAGGAGGACACCTGGTAACCTAAAATTCCATGAGCCTTTCAGCTGCCCAGTTACTTTATCCATGTGGGGTCTGCCCCACCTTCTCTCCCCACAGCCAGGAAACCCAACCTCCTTTTCCTAGCTTGGTCTGAATGACCAACCCCAACCAAGAAAAAGGGGCCCTGCAGCTCTGTCTCGGCCTTGCCAGCCTTCTCAGCACCTGTGGGGGAGTGAGGTTCCTGCTGAGGGGCCTCACCTGTGTCCCTCCCCTGCCCTCCCCCAGTATGTGGCAGAGCTGCTCCAGGACCAGCGGAAGCCTGTCGTGTGCACCTGCTCGACTGTGGAGGTTCAAGCCGTGCTGTCTGCCCTGCTCACCCGCATCCAGCGCTAGTAAGGGCCCCTGCTCCCCTCTCGTACCCTTTGGGCTTCCCTCCAACCTCACTTCCAAACAACAGGGCCTTCAGGCCTTCTCAGGAAAGCACAGTAGGGTGCATGGTTGGGGCTGGCAGCAGGCTGAGGTGCTCTGAGGCCCTGGTGGCTGCAGAGGACCAGAGGGTGAAAAGACCACTTTCCTGCCCTCCGGCCTCCCTGCCTGGGCTCCTGCCACACCTTGACTTGCCTCACTCTTGTCCTAAACACATGATGAAGAAGGCCAAGAAGAGAGAAGCCAGGGTTTTACAAAAGAGTTTTCACTCCCAGCCCTCTAACTGTGCAGTGCAGCTTGACAATCTGGAGTCTGCGGGTCCTTCCGGGGGGGCCCAGAGTCTCCTGCAGGTGTGAAAGAGAACTGTGGGGATGGCAGGCACGGGGCTCACGACCCCCTGCCCCAGAAGCATAGCCACAGCCCCCCCCACCAGCCTCAGCTGATTCTGTCTTCCTCCACAGACAGCCGCCTGCCCTCTCTGACCCTGGACTTTTCTCGTGACTGAAAAAGCATCGTGGTTTATTACCGCTCTCTGTATTATTTTATGGGTTTGTTTTTTCCCCTGCGTGTTGTTGAGATTGAGTAAAGTTAGTGCTTGGGGCCCTTCTCAGACCAGGATCCCAGGAAACTCCTGAAAGTGGTTGTGAATCTCCTCCTCTTCCCCAGCTGCAACTGCAACTCCTCCATGCCAAGGCCGGTGAAGGTGGCAGCTGTGGGAGGCCAGAGTTACCTGAGCTCCATCCTCCGATTCTTTGTGAAGTCGCTGGCCAGCAAGACCTCTGACTGGCTTAGCTACCTGCGCTTTCTCATCATCCCCCTCGGTAAAGACGGGACAGCATTCCAGGATTCTAGAGGCAGACCCCACTCCACAGCAGGATGGTGGGGTTCAGTGTTCCCTCTGAGACAGGAGACCAAGGGCCAGGGCTGGGGCTGCGGAGCTACTGCTCTCCTGTCAGTTCATCCCAACCAATTCATCTCCCTGGCTTTCCACCTGCCAGGTTCTCACCCTGTGGCCAAATACCTGGGCTCAGTCGACAGTCGATACAGCAGCACCTTCCTCGATTCTGGCTGGAGGGACCTGTTCAGTCGCTCGGAGCCCCCTGTGTCCGGTAATGGCCTCTTGTGAGGGAGCCCCCACCCCAGCGGGGGGAGGCGGGACTTACTGCGGATCCTGCTTCTCTCCTCGTGCTCCAACCCTCCCAGGCACATGAACTCTTCATTTTTCCAGCAAGTGTTTATTGAGCAGCAGCCTTTACACAGTCGTTCCACCATGGATGGTTTTGGATTCTGCTGTTTGTTCCTGCACCTTAGAAATAAGCAGGGCCATGTGGGGGTGGTGGATGTGACTTATCTAGCTATAGAGATCAAATGTAAGAAGCAGAGGATAACTCCTCAGCCATCTACTGGTAAATGAATAACACTGTATCAACCAGGTATTTTCCGGAAACATAGAATAATGATGGCAGGGATTAGAGTGAGGTTGAGTTCTCTCACGCTGAAAGATAGCAAAGGCCGAGACAGATCATGAAGGAAGTGATGGGCAAAGATTGGGAGAGTGGAGAGGATCCTCTAGGTGGAAGGACTGATATTAGCAAAGACAGAAGCAGGAGCAAGTGGCCATGAGTAAATGGGGACCCTGTTGGCCCGGGTGAGTAGGGCTTAGAGGAACTGCGGACCAGGAGCAGGCTCATGAGGCCTTGGTTTCAAAGCCACAGGGACCTTTGGAGCCTCTTCTCCACCTGCAGGCCCTTGGCTCCTGGACGGACCCTCTGGGGGTCTCGAGGAGGGGCTGTGTCAAAGGGCTTGTTCCTTTGCCTGTTGGGGTGAATCAGCAGTTCTTGGCTTTTCTGCAGAGCAACTGGACGTGGTAGGCCGGGTGATGCAGTATGTCAGCGGGGCGAGCGTGACACACCAGCTTCCTGTGGCCGAGGCCATGCTGACCTGCAGGCATAAGTTGTAAGTTTGACTCTGGAGGATTTTGTAAAAACAGGTTGAGGGGCTAAATGAATCTTGAATTTTCTTTTTTCTTTCCCATTTCCCTTCCTAGGAACTCAAGAGGGTGCATGTGCGTGTGTGTGTGTGTGTGTGTTGTTTGCTACTTCCCTTCCTTGCTCTGAGCCTCTCCACCTATAGGGCCATGATTCGTTGATCTCCTTTCCCATCCCCTCAGTACAGAACTCCCTCGTAGGGACTGAAATCATGTGTGGGAAGCACGGAGTGCAGTTTGCATAATCAGGCTTTTGCCTGCATTTTGAGTGCTCTGCACATACAGTAATAGGCTCTCCCCATTCCCTGAGATGTAACAGGGTCCTAGACCCCTTTGAAGCCGCAATAAAATACGAAAAGCTTCTTTTCTCCAGCACTTCACTTAGTCTAACCAGCTAACAGTAAGGCTTCTTCCTGTCTTCCCCAACAGCCCTGACGAAGACTCCTATCAGAAGTTTATCCCCTTCATTGGCGTGAGTACCGACTCCTCTCCTCCTTCCTTCCCGTGCCCTTGGCCCTCCCCTCCCACCACAGGAAAAGCCAGACGAGGATTCTCAACCAGGGGCAGTTTTGCCCCCAAAGGAACATTTGGCAATGAATGGAGACATTTTGGGTTGCCACAGCTGGGGAGTGGGGTCTGCTGGCGGCTGTGGGTGGAGGCCAGGGAGTTGCTCGACATCGTACAACACACAGGCAGCCGCTGCCCCCGTCACAAAGAACTATCGGCCCCAAGGGTCACTGGTGCCTAGGAGGCGAACTCTGGGCTAGGATGTGATTAAGCTATTCCTTTTAGCGTCCTCCTTTCCCAGTTCATGACTGGTGCTCCATGTTTATCATACCAGACCCTAAACTCAGTGCCTTCCACGGGCTCCAGGGAGAAGGAGGCTGCCTCAGAAATGATGACAGACACCATTCTAGAGAGAGGCTGAGAAACTGACTTTTCTGTCTTCAGGTGGACCTTGAAAGGAAGACTCTATTCTTTCACTTCCTATTTAATCAAGGAAAAGTCTCTCTGCCAGGGGACTTTGAAAATAAAGGAAAATCTCCTGAATGTCTTTAATGTCAGGTGGTACTGGCTTTTGGTCTTGTTTCATTTGTGGCCACTGCTGGGCCTCAAGGCATCGACCGACCCAGAGAGGGAAGCAGAGCCTGTGGGGCCCTGTCAGGGGCAGGCTCACCTCAAAAGCGTGACAAAAACAGGTTTCCATTTATGAGATGATCCAATTTCCCTTACAGATTAGCTTCTGTCTTTTTCTCTCATCTTCTGAGGATCTCTCCGAGATTCAGGAGGAGAGGGGCACGTGCAGGTGGGCAGGCCTGGTCCCTCTTGTCCCTGGTCTCTGCAGATCCAGGAGCTCAGATGTCTTGAGTGGTCTTGGGAGACATGGTTTTCTCAAGTCAGGGAAGTGCCTTGCACACCTCCCGGCCAGCCCTTCAGTCCCTGATTGGCCGCCAGTGCTCCCACAGCCACGTCCCCAGGGCCGTGGGCTGCTACTCACTGTGGCCTTGCAGCCAGGAGAGAGATTAAAGAAATAGTAAAAGTTAAACTGAAAAGCCAGAGGCGCTAGCAGCCTCATACAATGCCAGAGAACAAGGGGAGGGGGGCTTGAGTCCAGGAAGCCCCAGTGCCAACTTGTTACTCCTGGAACCAAAACAAGGATGTGAGAGAATTTGGGACAAACGGCAGTGTGTGGCAGCAAGTGCTCACAGCAGCCGTCTGCAGGTGGCTCCTCACCGCCACCCCACACGTGTCCACCATCCCCACCGTCCCCAGGGGCCAGCTGCTCCTCCGCCAGGCACTGGCCCCAGGCCCACCAGTTCACAAGACTTCACCTGTCACTGAAAACCGCAGCAGTAGCACTCAAATGGTCTGTCTCCAGCCATGTCCTGTTAAGGCCACCGGGGTTCCCCCTCTGTCCTCTCCATTCTCTAAGAGTCTAAAATTCCTTGGTAGGCTGAAATCAGCATAGCATCTGGAGAGACGTGGGGACTAGGGACCCCCTCTTCCCCATTGTTACTCCTGCAGGTTCCAAGGAGCTGGAGAGGAGAGAGCTGGGGTCAGCATCTTCCCTGTCCCCGCGGCTTGGTGCAGAGGGCAGGTGGGGCACAGAGCCCGGCCCCTCTCAGGAGACACTCCTGTCCCGATGGCAGTGAAAGCAGTCTGCCCCGGCTTTCTCCCAGTGGCTCCTGATTTCTCTCTATGACATGAGAAGATGGCCCCCTACCCAGGGTGATCATAGAAGGAATAAGATCAGGACACTAAAATGTTTCCTGCCTTCAGAATGGGCTTTGCCCTGACCTGCAGAGAAAAGCCCCAAAGTCTCACCTCATTGGAACTGGGTTTTTTTTTTTACACATCACTTAAGGGTCTGGGCTACTTCAGATCTGAGAAGACTTTAAAAGTCTATGATAAAATAGTGGGTAGTGAGTAATGTCTGTGTTGCCTGACTATTTCCATTTGACTTAGAACATGTCCAGCTTTAATGACGTACCCAGTGCCTGTGTCTCTCCTTTCCTCCCAGGTGGTGAAGGTGGGTCTGGTTGAAGACTCTCCTTCAACCACGGGTGAGTATCTCTGGGGTGAGGGTGGTACTTTCCCGGCCTTCTCCCTAATCCAGAAGTTGGAGACTTTGGGTGTCCCAAGGGAGTTCAGAGTTAGAACAAGGAAAATGTGGACCTCTCAGTCCCCAGCTGGGGTGGTGATGAGGACAGATGGGGAGGAGTCCAAGGACCCAAGGAGAAAAGCAAGGCTGCCAGTGAGAAAGGTGGGCACCTTGATCCCTTGCCACCCAGGGATCAGTGACGGCTTCTTCTGGCCAACCGTGTGTCCCCCCGACAGGCGATGGAGACGATTCGCCGGTGGTCAGCCTCACTGTGCCCTCCACCTCACCACCCTCCAGCACGGGCCTGGGCCGGGACGCCACTGCCACGCCCCCTTCCTCGCCGTCCATGAGCAGCGCCCTCGCCGTTGTGGGGTAAGCCCGACACCTTCCGCCGGGCCCGGGAACCACCTCGGTTTTTTAGAAGGTCTTCAAGTGGTGAGAACATTGGAGCTAGAATTCAGAGGCGTGAGACGTTTCTGGGCAAGCCCTTGAGCAGCTCTGCAGAGCGGGGAGACCAGTGGGCAGGGTTTCCAGCTGAATGAGACCTTGCCGGCTGAGAGGCCCTTCAGGGACCGTGAAGCACTGTGGGACGGTCTTGTTAGGCGACTGCCAGGGGCAGGAGTTTGAGTTATGGTTCCAGCTTTTATCCATTGGGTTAGTCTGGGCAAGGTACTGGGCTGCATTTCATCTTCTGTGAAAATAGAGATGAAGTAGCTCCCTTGCAGGCTCGTTGAGAGGCTTAGATAAGAGCACACGTGTTAGTGCCTCACACACGTGAGGTGGGGCCCTCTCACAGGTACTCAGGCCGCTGGTCAGTGCCAGTCACCATGTGAGGCCCTGGGCTGTAGCAGCAAATGGGATGGAGAGTGCCCTGTGCTCAAAGGGGCTCCGGCAATGCAGAAGTAACAGTCAAGACCTGTCGTCTGTGCTAGGTCTGGGAAACACGGGACCCAGGTAATGGTGAGGAGGGGGAGGGAGGGGATTACTTTAGGATCTAAGGTATCTAAAGGCCAGCTAGAGTGGTCAGGGAGGCCTCTCTGAGGGGGCAGCTTTCAGGCCAAGGCCTCGGGGGTGGGAGGGACAGGAGGGAGAGCATCCCTGGCAGAGAGTGAGAAGAGCAACGCATGTGCAAGGAGCAGAGAGAAGGCATCCTTTTTCTTCTCCCTCTTTCCCTTTCTTCTGCCTTCATCTATCTCTTCGTTTCCTCTAGTGATGGCTTTTTAGCAGTGGAGAAGGTAGGCATTGGCCAGGGGCTTTTCCAGAACCCCTACATGTCAGTGTCCGAGTCCCTGAAGAAGGAGGCATATTGTCAGGTGGAGAGAAGCCTGCCTCGGAGCTGGGACCCCAGCCCTTGGCTCCCTCACCCTCTTCCTCTCTTTCATTCCCCTTCAGATCCTCTACTGATTGGCCTGGAAGGGACAGTTGAAAAATCCCCACATAACCACATGATGCCCAGCTGCCTTGCAGCTCCAGGCTTCCCACCCTCCCCCAGCCCAGAGGCTTCTGTCCGGCAGGGAGGGATCTGGGGCCCTGGGACCCAGCCTTCCCTCGACCTCCTTTCCCATCCAGCGTCAGCTTGTTTTGTACTGGAACCAGGCAGAAAGGGGCCGTCAGATGACTTTTATGGCCTATGTACCTATTGTGTCTGAGGCCTTCTTTCAAGAAAACATCAGCCCTTTTTCCCCTTGGAGCTAAAATTATCTCTGAGCTAGAAGAGCTGCAAATAGGAGAAAACTGCAGGTCGCCCAGCAGCAATCCCCGGGGAGCGGGAGTGGCTGTGCTGTCCCTGCGTCGGCCCCACTTAGCCTCTCCGGCCTTGGCTGGCTTGGGGCCCAGGCTTTGCTCGCCGGACATGTGCGTGCACACGCGCTTCATCCCTTCCTAAAGCCCCTTTCCTCTCTGCTTTCTTCATCCTCTTGTGACCTTTGTATTTGATTCCCTTACCGTGACTTGGGCCTTTATCCCCTTCCAGCTTTGTTCTTGCTCATTCTGCTTCTCCATTCCCAGAGGCACGGACTCGGAGACGGCAGAGATCCCAGAGCATGGCAGGGGCCTTCTCCCTCTCCTCAGCCAGCCCGAGCCTCCTCACCCACCCTGCCCCCTGGCCGCCCTGGGAGTCGGGACCTGAAGACAGAACTGACGTCTCCATTTTTGTTTCCCTTCTCCAGGAGTCCCAACAGCCCGTATGGAGATGTAATTGGCCTCCAGGTGGATTACTGGCTGGGCCACCCTGGGGAGCGGAGGAGGGAGGGTGACAAGAGGGACGCCAGCTCAAAGAACACCCTCAAGAGTGTCTTCCGCTCAGTGCAAGTTTCCCGCCTGCCCCATGGTGGAGAGGCCCAGCTTTCTGGCACCATGGCCATGACCGTAGTCACCAAAGAGAAAAACAAGAAAGGTAAGTGACCTCCGAGGCCAGTGAAGACCAGGGCCAACCGGGCCGCCTCCATTTCTTCTTCCAGGGTCGGGACAGAATCGTGTGGCCCGGCCTGGGGCCCCGGGGCCCTGGGGTATGGTCCCGCCTCACCTTCACCATGTGGGACAAGGCCAGGATCTGTCTTCTGGGGTTTATAATGAAGGAAACTGAGGTCCCCGGTGAATCATTTTGTCGCTGGTTGCTGAGAAGCAGCAGCTCAGTGGCCAAGGCCAGAGTGCAATGGAACCTGTCTGGCCGTTGCCCTCAGGGATGGGCCGTGTGATCATGGAGGACATGTCCAGGCCACAGCTCCATGGTCACAGGACCCCGGAGCAGAGCATTCAACTCAGCACTGAGGCCAGGCCAGAGAGGCTTCATGAACAGAGGGACATGGGTGTTTTCTAAGAGTTAAGGGGAGTGCCATCCATTCCGGCTAAAAGGAACAGCTGAGGACAGGCGAAGCTGGGGGTGGCCATGACCAGGCCAGTGCCGGCCAGTGCTTGCTCTCTCAGTCCCAGTTGTAATAATCCTTGGCTCTGGCTACACCTGAACTGGTTGGTGTGACCCTACCGCCCCCACAGCCCTGCTCCCCCAGCTCTTGGGGAGGTGGCTTCCTTTACCTGCAGGACCCCACCTCTGCCAGGTGCTCCCCAAAGCAGCTGTGCCAGGCCTGCAGCATTCCCCTAGACAGGGTGCAGGGGTGGGCAGGGCTGTGCCAGGCCTGCAGCCAACCCCGTGGACGGCGCAGCAGAGGGACAGGTGCCTAGGGACAGGTGGGCCAGTCAGCTCAGCCTGACCTTTCCTGTTCTTGCCTCCTTCCCAGCTGAGGGAATGAAATATGGAGCGCTCACCCCAGCATCCCGAGGGCAGAATTAGTACAAATGCATGCTCCCTTGGTGTCTTTCCTGCCAGGGCATGGGCATGCTCCACTGAGGAGGCAGGCTCCCCTGGCAGAGCCTGGCTGGCAGATGACGAGACCAAGGCCTGGGAGAGGAGCGGAATCTTAGCTCCTTAGTCACAGGAGTAGGGCTGGGACCGGGTCAGGAACACAGATATCCTGCTGCACAGCCCGGAGCTCTTTCTTGGAGCTAGGGAGCACAAGGAGAAAGGATGGGCTTTCTGCGGATACCTGCCTTACCAGGAACTCCCCTTCCTACAGGAGAGAGGGAGTGGCAGGAGGCTGGGGAGGAGGGGAAGGGCTGCTTTCCCAGGGACTATTACAGACGAGTTTCCTGTTTGCTTTCCAGTTCCCACCATCTTCCTGAGCAAGAAACCCCGAGAAAAGGAGGTGGATTCTAAGAGCCAGGTCATCGAAGGCATCAGCCGCCTCATCTGCTCCGCCAAGCAGCAGCAGACCATGCTGAGAGGTGGGGGCCCCAGGCAGAAGGGGGCATGGGGGCAGGGCTGGGGCCGGGGGAGGGAGCTGGCCTTCCTGGAGGGGCCCTGGGGAGATGGCCATGGCAGCCCTGGTCACCCCTCTTTTCCCTGTTGCCCCCAGTGTCCATTGATGGAGTTGAATGGAGTGACATCAAGTTTTTCCAGCTGGCAGCCCAGTGGCCCACCCATGTCAAGCACTTTCCAGTGGGACTGTTCAGTGGCAGCAAGGCCACATGAGGGCACTGTTGCTGGGCCACTCACCCTCCTGGCACTGCTGTCCCGGCCTCACCGCCTGCGGGCAGGGGGAGGCCAGCAGCCCCAGGCCCCAGATTCTCTCTCCTGGCCCTGGGGCCTACATTTCACTTGTCCCATCCTGAAGGACACTGCCACTGGGGCTGCCACTGCCCCCACCCCACAGCTCCAATCCTCCCGGTGCCACCTCTCCTCCCTCTGCGGCCCTCTCCCCTCCTCCTCTGCCCTCTGCTCCAGGCCGAGGGCAGGTTGGTTTTGCCTTCTGGCACCTGTCAGACCCTGGAGGTGAGACCTCTGGGCCTGTCTCCCCATGTGGCCCTAGCTCCTGAACTGGAACAGGAAACCTGGACGACTGAGCCCACAGCGGGAGAGTCCAGTCCTCCTGCCCCAGGCCCCAAGTCCCATCTTCTCAGGCCCAGCCGCCAGAAGCCACTCATCCCACCTCCTTGAGTGGGTCCCAGGGGCCAAAGAGCAACTGTCCGCCCAGGGCTAGGGCCACTTGCCACCTCCCGTGGGGACTCTCTGCTTTGCCCCACAGCTGGCCAGTGGAGGGCAGTTGGGCACCCTGAGCTCACAGGGCAGGAGGCAGCCCCACCCCACCCTCACCCCAGGACAGTGTCTCTGTGGTGACCTGGTGTATCTTGGGGCGGAGGGGTCCTCCCAGTCTCCCACATGCACGACTTTCCCACCCGTCCCCAAGGCCCTGTCAGTGTCGTGTGTGTCCCCGAGAGTTTTCTGGTTCTTTGCACGGCAGTCTCCGGGTCGTTCCGTGTGCCTCGCCCTGTGCTGCTGTCCTGTCCTCGTGGCTTCCTCCCTGGTCGACGCCGCCCCCC
>PVKY010002048.1:0-27891 GCA_004027775.1 Bradypus variegatus | reverse complement strand
AGTGAGTGAGAGAGAGAATGTGAGCGTGAACGGGAGTGTGAGAGTGAGGGAGTGTGTGAGAGCGTGAATGGGAGAGAGTGAGTGAGAGTGAAAGTGAGAAAGAGTGTGAGGGAGCAAGAATGGGGGGAGGGGAAGGGAGGGGGAGGGGAGGGGAGGGGAGGGAACTGAACTCCCCCACAACACCTGGCCTCTGCTGACCAGGGCTAAACCCCAGGATTCCAGCGTGGCCCATAAGGGACTAAGGCACTTGGTTAAAATTCAGGCTAACAGCAAAGGCCTAGTTTCCAGTGTTTTAAAGAATAAGGACCTTCTATTGCTCACAAAAGAACAAGCTTCGTGGGTCAAAGAAGGGGACAGAACTGGAGACTGTCGCGGGGCCTCTGCATGGGGTGGCCTCTGCCTTGGATGTCCTCAGGGCTCACTCGTGGTTCCCTCAGGCATTTACTCCAGTGTCACCCCCTCAGTGGGGCCTCCCTGGTGGCACTGGCTAACCCTGCAGCCCCCACCTCGGCATGCTCCATCCCTCCTTGCTTTTTTCTATTTCTCAGCACTTTTCACCATCCAACATATTTTATTTGTCTGCCTCATTTGCTATCTTGTCTCTCACATGAAAAGGTCGGCTCATGATGGAAATGAATGGTGGTGACGGTAGCACAACATTGTCAATGTAAGTCACAGCACTAAACTGTAGATGTGAGTGTGGATAAAAGGGGAAGTTTTAGGTTGTAAAATAGAATAAAAATTAAAAGATAAAACATAGGATTGTCCAACAGTGAACACTATTGTAAATGATGGGCAGAGTTAATAGTAAAATTACAAACATGTTCTTTCGTGAATTATAACAAATGTACCAGATTAATGCAAGGTGTTCATAATAGGGTGGTGTATGGGGAAAAAAATACACCGTTATGTAAACTATGGATGATAGTTAACAGTACAATTATAATATTCTTCCATCAATTGTAACAAAGTTCTACATGAATGCAAAGTGTTAATAATGGGGGGTGGTTTACGGGAACACTGTATTTTTTACATGATTTTTCTGTAACCCAGAACTTCTTTCATTAAAATAAATAAATAAATAAAATGTAAGTGTCCTGTGGGCAGGGACTTTTGTCTATTTTATTCTGTGCTACAGTCCCCAGCCCAGCTCTAAGAACAACACCTGGCTCACAGGATGCAATAAATAAGTCAATGAATGAATGAAATGAGATTGTGAACAGGCAAGCGTTAAGAAAACAAGATTCAGGGAAAGAAGGGGAGGTACCAATTCTGAGCACGCCAATGCCATGTTCCAGGAACTACAATATTCTCCACAATTTTCTCTTATTCTCAGACAACCCTGTGAGGGAAATAGAATTATTCCCATTTTACAGAGGAGATGCCTGATGATCAGAAAAGTTATGACCTATGGTGGTTGAATTTGCCCCAAAGATGGCCACCAGCAATTCCTCCAGGCTGTGTGCGAACGCCACGCCCTCTTCCAGAGGGAGAGTCTCCCCCCAGCTCCTTAACTCTGGGCTGGCCTTGCAAAGGGGTTTGACCAACAGAGTGAGGCAGAAGTGATGCCCTGTCCCTTCTGGCCTAGGCCTTACTAGAGCTGGCAGCAGGGCTGGGGCTAGATCATTTGTGTGTTCCAAAGCAAAATGAAAATATGGGGCCCCTTGTTCAAAAAGCAAGAAAAGAATGCCATGAAAAGTTGTTCTAAAATACGAAAATTTCTCTCTTTTCCTCCATGGTCTGTCTGTCTCTCTCTCTCTCAAGTCATCATTATGTTTTAAATTTGCTATTTAATGTTGTTCTAGGTAAAGGAAAAAGTAAAAATTTTAAATATTAGCATGAGTTTTACCATTCAACTTTATATTGTGCAATGTCAGTTTTAAATGCATACATAAGAGCATTTAACGTGTATATGGAATCATCAAAATTATGTCATTTATATTTCATAGCTCATATATGCACATGTATTTCATTCTTACCAAAGCAATGGAAACACTGCCCAAAACTAACTCAACTTTTTATTCCTCTTCTTGATATGTGCACATTCTCAACACTCTCCACTTTCAGCTTACTGATGAGTCAGGAAGAGCTGAGGGAAAAGGAACTAAGGGCTGTGCTAGCTACATATGAATGGGGAGGCAGGGAACCAGCTGCCCACACATATTGGGCACATCCCCTCTGCCCGTGTACAGGCTTGTTGTCCCATCAGGCCTCACTTACAAACACGTCACCCTGCAGAGCATAAATACACTGCCTAGCAAAGCCCTGCCCCAATGTCAGAATGAATGGCAACTAAGCAGTGGCTGCTCTGAGCCACTACGTTTTGTGGTGGCTTGTTACACAGCAGTTGAAGGCTGAGACAACGGTGGAGATCACCTGGCTAGGAAGAGACAGAGAAGTGGATGAACCCACATTGGCCCGATTCCCACGTCTCCTTTCCTTTCTATCCCACCCCAGCTCTCATACAAATGTTTCTTGACATTATTGCTATTCTTCTCCTTGGTGAATTGGTTTAGGATTGAGCTGAGGGGTGAGGCTGTCTCGGCCCCAACAAATCAGAATTATTCTTGGAACTTGGAAGAAGCTGCATCTGGGCTCCATGCGGGACCAGGGCATTGGTGAGTGGGTCAGGGCTGAGAATAGGCCCAGCCCCTGCCCAGGGTCGGCCTGGACCCTGCTGGGTGCCTGGACATCTGTTTTCCATCCTGATTCAGTAAATAAAGCTGCTTTCCCCTGCCTACCCCATCCTGCCTCTCTGCTGGCCCTACAGGAAATGGGAGTCAGAAGTCCGGCTGGCCAGAAGTGGGCTCTCCTCTGATCTGAGCCTTCCACATGGTGGGACAAGAGCCTAAGGCCTCAAGCTTCCATTCTCCCTCTTGCCAAAACAAGGGAATGGAATTCTCAGGGTCTCCCTTAGTCAAAGAATCAAGTTTTCCTTATTTAATGGCTGTTCCCACCGGCTGCTATTAGCATATCAAATTAGTATGTTGAGTGCTTATTGTTTTGATCCCACAGTTCATGCATCAGTAAAGACGTTTTCAGCAGCAAGAAACCAAGAACTCCTATTCAGAGGGCTTAAACAGTATAGAAAGTGTATTATCTCACACAACATGTAGTCCAAAAAAATGGCGACCTAAGAAGTTAATTCTGCAGTCAACTACATCGTCAAGGACACAGGTTATTTACTCTCTCCTCTCCATCATCTTCAGCATGTTTCCTGACCCTTAGCTAACGCCTTTCATGGTCAAAAGATGGCTGCCACGCCCCCAGTCATCACATCCTTACACAACACTACAAGCAGAACAAAAGGGGGGGAGGGGACATCTCATCCATGTGTCCCAATTTAAGATCAAGGAAAACTTTTCCCAGCAACCCCCAGGAGAATGTTGCCCACTCCACACTGGGCAGAATTGTGCCATAGCCCACGCCTGAATCTATCCTGGGCCACTAATAAGGCCTCAACATAACCCTGAGCACTGCAAGAGGGGGGTGAACACCTGGAACACACCTGGTCTCTGGGCTTGCGTGGGGGAGGGTCAGTAACTGCCAGTGCGGGCTGCAACTCACTTGTTTGAACCCTGGATTTTTTGGAGGTGTAGGAAGAGGAGGAGAGGATTAGTATTTACAAAGTGAGCCAGGCTCCCGGATTCTACTACTCGACCACACAGCCTCCCAGAGTACTCATGAGAAGTAGGTTTTACTTGAACCTAGTACTCATGGGAAGGATATGAAAACTCAAGGTTGAGGCACAGGCTTGTCTCCATCATTTGAGCATCTTGTTCTTAAGAGCAACAATTCTGAAGCTAGGCAGACTCAGATTTTAATACCGGTCCTACCCATTCTGGTTTTCTGACCTTGTACACATTATTTAATCTCTTTGTCTCACCCTTTCTTCACATGTAAGATGAGGGTAATGATAGCCATTCTCAAATTGTTTTATTAACTAATATACCACCTGGCATATAGAAAAGGGTCAAAAAAAAAGATTTGGGAGATGGAACCTTGTCTTCCAGCATGGCTGTCTCCTTCTGTGAAGCCCCCTCCTCTCCTCCCTGAGCTCATCTCCCTCCTCACACCCCCTGACTCCCACCACCCCCTCCTCAGGGCCTGGCTTTGGGCTCTTCCTCTTACCCCTCACCCACAAGCACTTCCTGTCTAAGCTCCCCCACTGAGCAAGACAGGGAGTCTCCTCCACATTCCAGACAAGAAACTAGATTCCTCCGTGGCCGTCAACCCCCCTGAATCCCTGCTCACCAAGTCCTGGTGCCTCCGCAGTCCAGGTCCCTGGTCTCTCCATCCCAGGGGTGCTGTGTCACTTTTACTGACGTCTCTGTATTTACTGGTCAGGGTTCTTGGAGGTAAGCAATGGAATTCCCACAGAGTCCTTGGGCTGGATAGACAGCCAGGGTCAGGAAGCAGGGACCACTGGCCTGCAGCCCGAACCTCAGCCCAAATCACACATCAGGGCCTGACCAGGAAGGACAACAGCTCACCTGGCCCCGCCAGCAGCCCGGAGCCACAGAGCCCCCGAAAACTGGACGTCACCCCTGCTGCACCACCACCTCCGGTCAGATACATCCCATCTCGGTCTCCTCACTGCACCTGCTGAGACTCAGAGTTCCCGGGTGGGCAAATCTTATTGGCTGATCCAAGTCACGTGACTGTGCCGCAGCTGCAAAGGAGGCTGGGAAAGGGCAGTCTGGTTTTCTAGTGTAGGAGGTGGGCTCTGCCTCCCACCAAAACTCAACAGGTAAGGAATGCTGCAAACAGATGCTGGGACGCCTCCTCAAGAAAGGCCCACTCTGCTGGGTGAGACGAGGGCAGGGCCTGGGGCTGCCTAGCCCACCCCCACCCCCCATCCCCGGCACTGGGACCAGCTGTGTTCTCAGGTGCAGGAAGGTCTCCTCAGGTGAGTTGATTCCTGTGCAGTTGGAGACTATCGGAGCTAGAGGGACCACACCCTGGGATTTCCACAAGCGAAGTTTTAGGATTGACATAGGATCCTCCACTTTCTATTTTGTGAAGCAAGAATATCAAAAACAAATATCAAATAAACCGCTCTCCACCCTCACTATCATTTCATAAAAGAAGGGACATCTTAAACACCAACCAAAAATAAATAAATCAAAGGAAGAGGGACAGCATGATTTTAGAATAGAGGACAACTTTTTAAGCTAAATACATGTTAGCTTGAAGAAAAACTCACTACATTGTCCTGATTTTTCTACATTTGCTGCAAACGTGTGAAAAGGTTATGATATAACTGAATTTGAACATGGACTATGGATTAGATAATAGTATTGTATCAATGCTGTTTCCTGATTTTGCTAACTGTGGAGGAGTTATGTAAGTCTTACGTTATAAGGGAATGTCCCGTCTTGAGAAATACACCCTGAAATATTTAGGGTAAAGGGTATGATGTCTACAACTTACTCAAACAGTTGGGGAAAAAATTATACTCACACATACAAATGCACATACATACAAATATACACATTCATAGACACACACATTTATACACACATATACACACACACAGAGAGAATAATAAAGCAAATGGGACAAAATGTAAACAATTGACCAATTAGAGTGAAAAGCACACCAGGATGCTATCCCCTAAAGCTGAGTTGAGGGCCTGGTCAGGAGGGCTGTGCAGGACAGGGCAGGATGCTGTCCTCTCTGGAAATGCTGTGTCCTGACAATTGTGGGGGTCCCAGTGAGTCCATGAAGATTTATTCCTTCAAACTTTTATCCCCATAAAGCCCAAGGAGGTTCATCCAGAATTGCTTCCTACACATTTACCCATTTCTTAGATGGGGAAACTGAGACCCAGAGAAGTTCTGGGACTTGCTCAAGACCGTACTGCAAGATACAGACTCGGTGGTAAAGAGGGAGTAATTGGCCAGATTTAGCTAGGTCACCTCAAGCTCAAATTAGAGGGGTACAAAGAAAGGGGCTTTGTAGACAGGAGGGAAAAGGGGAGGGAGGAGGCCTGCAGTGTCAATCCTTATCCCTCACACTCTCAAAGTGGCTTCAGTTCTCCTGAGCTTAGAAGACGAAGAAACAGTGTTTTGCAGGTGCCCCATGCTCCACAACTTCAGGGGCAACGCTCACATGACATTCTATGGAAAGAGTCCCTCCTGGAGTTATTCAGTCCACAACCTGTACAGCTGTACACAGCAATCCTGAGTGGGAGACAGTCTGTTGTTGTTGTTGTTGTTGTTGTTGGGGGAGGGGAGGGGATGGGAGTGATTTACCCTGTAGCCTGGATTAACCAGTGACTGATTCTATCCATTCAGTCAACTACTATTTATTGCCACAGATTATAAACCAGGTGCCCTGCTAGGGTCTGGGACTTTCCAGGCTTGAAATAGATGTACACTTGGGGAGGAGCTGGGGGTAGGGGTGAGCTCAGAGAGGCAGCCCTCCCAGGACAAAGCCCCGTGCTGCTTCCCCTACTTTCCTCATCTCCCCCTGCCTAGCCCTCTTCCATCCTCCCCACCTCCTGACTCCTCCCATCTCCTCCCACCATGCACAGACCCTTGGGCCTTCTGCCCGGTGTGCGAAGTCTCCACCCGGTGGCAGGAGCCCGTGGGCCCCCAGGCTGCAGTGCAATTCCTTCCATTCACTTTTTGTTTGTCTTTACTTCTTTAATTCTACAGATATTTGTCTATTTGTTGTTAACTAGAGTTTTGTTTTTAATGAGATATGTACTCATAGTTTAAAAAAAAGTTAAACAGGGCAAAAGAGAAGTAATTGTCCCTCCACTTCAGTCCTCCTCTCAGTGACAATCATTCTTCCCAGTTTATGAGTCTCCTTACAAATATTTCTGGGCATTTCCTAATATATAAATGTAAACGTATATGTGAATATTGTTTTCCTTTTTTCACAAAAGAAATCATATATTATATATCACTCTGCACACTGGTTTTTATCATTTGATGCTGCATCAAGTTATGTGTTCTGTACCAACACACACACACACACATTCTTCACAACTCTTTACTATTCCATGGGTGGGATGTCCCATATTTAATTTAATGTCAACAAAACTTCATATTGTCAGCTTCGTTAACTGTTAAACGTATGTTAACCTGGAAATCATAAACATTTCATTTTATTTGAAAGCAATTTGTTGGTTTAGATGTTCCCATTTCAGAGAATTCTCAAGTATTCATGGTGAATTTAAAGAAATCAGAGTCAATCTTAAATGAGCTAACTGTAGTTGGATAATTTCAAAATCTTAATTATTTGAAAACCCTTTAAAATTATCATGAAATTACATTTGATGTTGGATCAGCGTGCATTTTAATATGTTTAATGTGATTTGGCGGGGCCTCCAAAAGTTAGTGTCAAGGAGCCTATGGGGGTTTTATTTCAAAAGCCTGTAGGCCTGTAAACCAGACAAGGTCTGGGTCTCTTAGAGCTCACAGTTCAAGAGCAAACATGTTCTCAACAAAAGAAGGAAACAGCAGTGGGTATCAGAGATCTGAGTCTTGGGCCCCCTACTTCTCTCCCAATCCACCAACTGTCACAGAGAAGAGTCCCTCCTGGGTGACCACCCTCTCCCCAGCCTGTGGCTCAGCTCTGGACAGGGGGACCCATGCAGGGAAGGATGGGGTGGAGGGGATGTGTTTGTGGGCTGGGGCGGGACAGGGGACCTGGAGATAGGAAGGAGAGGAACAAATTGCCCCCAGATGACATCTTGAGACATCAGGGCAAAATGTGTTTTTCCCTTTTCATATTCTCACCCTCTTTTGAAGGGAGATAGAGCTCATTCTTTGAAAGGGACCATCTGGGGGTCTGTGTCACAAGTGGGAAAGTTTTAGGGCTGGAAGGTGAGTAATTCTGCACGTCCCCACTCCTCCCTGTCTGCTTCCTTCCCACCTGAAATGGAGAGGGGAGAGAGAAAGGAATGCCCCACCACCCTCCAACGGGCACCAGAGCCAGGTTTCAGAGCCTTGCTTGTGTGTGTGTGTATGTGTGTGTGTGTGTGTGTGTGTTCTGGCCTTCTCCACTGATACACTCTCTGTCCCTGGTTCTTAGCATAGAGCTCAGCATTGAATTACCCTCAGTAAAGATCTATTAAATCCAGTTTAGTTAACTGGCTCAGTGGGCTCAAATGAGCCTGCTGCTGAATCCCAGTTGTGTTATTTAATAGCTGTGCAACCTCAGACATGTTGCTGTCCTCCTCTGATCTCAGTTTCCTCATCTGAGAGGAAAGAGAGTAAGAAAACCTAGCTTGTGAGGACATTATTTAGATGAAATGAAATGAAGTCAGTGAGGTGCTCAGCTCAGGGCATATGTTTTTACCCTCGCCTTGCATTAAGCGGAACCGGAGCAGGAGCTACAGGAGAAGGGGCTGGAAGACTGAGCAGAAGCAGGCGTCTGCCTGGTTGAGATGGTGGTTGTTGTGGGGAGAGGGCGCTGGAGCAGGAAAGGCTGCGTGCCAGACTGGGAGCACTTGGAGCTTTCCCTGGTAAATGCCTATAGGGAGCCATTGACGGTTCTGCAGCAGGGGAGGAGCAGACGATGGGAGGTGGCTGATACTGTCTTCCATGTCCCCTGGCTGGATCCCAGAAAGACTGTTGCTCCCTCCTCCTTCTGCCTCCCTATCTCTAGGAGGGGTTCACACCAAGGCCATGGCTGAGAGTGAGCCCCAAGGACAAAGCCAGGCCAGGGCTTGAGCCCCGATTCTGCACCCTCTTTGCTGGCTGAGCTGCAGCTTTCTCCCTGTAAAATGAGATAGCAGTACTGGTCTCACAGCATTGTTGTGAAAGTTAAATGAGATAATATGTGAAAAGCACTTAGCACCATGCCTCCAGTGCAGTTGGCACTGAACACATGTCGTTGTTAATTCTTAGAAAGATGGTGGGGGAGAGAGAAGATGAGACAAGACAAGACACCGAGAAAAAAAGAACCAGGAGGTACCCAAGCAGGGCAGTGACAGGCAGCCCCGGCTTTCACCTCTCTGGGTGGCCCACCTGCAGCCAGGAAAGAAGCCCCCTCAGAGGGAAGGGGCAGATGGAGGAGTCCAGCCATTTGGAATGAGGGAGGTCATCCCCAACCCACGTCCCTTCTCTCCTCCCACCTGCAATCCCACCTAGCCCACTCTCCAGGTGACCGGGCTACACACTGGAGGTCACAGAGCTGGGGCTCCTGCATAGGCAGTCATTCCTGGGAGACAGGACACAGGGCTGCAGGTGTGGGGCAGGGTTCGGGGCTTCCCTATCTGTTATCGGGGGCCCCCAGGCACGGCCCACCCTGGCTAACTAGAGGCCAGCAGCTGCCGTGCTTGGCTGAGACAGTCTCACTCTGCAGGCAGGCCTGAGGCTGGGCACCTGAGCAGGTCAGGGTGGGGGTGGGGGATCTACAGGCAGTGCCTTCCAAAAATAGCCCCGCAGCCTGGGAGTCAGTCACGTGGCTGCCACACAGCCTCACAACCTGGCTGATGGGCGTGTGCACGCCAGGCTTGGGCCTGCACAGACACCAGCGGACCCAGTGATGTCCCCAAGGCACACACACAAGTTTACACACGCGATCTCACTTAGGCCTGTGCACAAAGGCTTCTCATCCTGATCTGGGTCATGTCGAGGGCACTGTCCGCACACTCTCACAACACTCACACTCACCAGCACACACTGACACTACACTCAGACACACGCAGACAGGACCACAGCTCTGTGCTGGAACTCGGAGGGGGGGAGGTATGGCTGGGCCTCGTTGGAGGAAATCCCCCTTGGGAGAGGCTGGTGTGACGCATCCCATCACCCTCCCAAGCACCCTGCTCTGAGGGCTCTCCCGGTCTCAGGCGGGTCCCTCCATCTGCCCATGCATCACTTGGCAGACAGAGCCCTGGGGACACTCAGACAGAGCATGTGGTGGGTGGGGGAGCCTGTGGCCGCAAGGGCGGGGAGGACTCCCTGGAGGAGGCAGCATCTGGTGAGGGAGCATCAGGCCTGCGCTAGGACCTCACGGCACCCATCGGGGTGAAGTGGAGACCGACTGGGGGCCCGAGCACCCAGCATGAGGAGGGTGTGCTGTGACCATGGGAGCTACAGAGGGCTCAGGATGAGGCTCTTAAGGATGAGGTGCCGAGGGGGCAGGCTGATGGGTGCAGTGGGCAGAGACACAGGGCGATAGAGACCAATGGATGGGCAGGTGGATGGACTGACGGATGGACAGAGGAGGCTGGCTGGATAAATGGAAAGAAAGAAATGAGTGGATAAAGGAATGGACAGATAGGGGAGTGGAGAGGTAGGAGACAGACCAAGAGGGCCATGGGTCCCAGGTCCCCTCACTCATCTCTGAAACCCAGCTACCCCCAGTCCCATTCCCAGCCTTCTCCCCAGGCCAGGCTCCCAGGGAAGCCAACACCTGCTTGGCCCGGTGCCCAGAAACGTGCTTCCCAGCCAGGTGCCGTCCTGCTGCTGTTACTGCTGCCACCAGCGCAGATGTGGAATCCCCTCCGGTGTTCCCACCTGAGCAGGTGTACCTCGGAGGGGGTGGGGGTAGGGGCCGTTTCTGTGGGCTGACACCTCTAGAAATAGCCCTCCAGCACCAGGGGAGTGACCACCAGGGAAGACACACACACACACACACACAAAAGCTGCAGCCCCACTGACGCTGACACGCACACACAGGTGAGCACCCACCCAGATGCCGCGTTGCCTGACACCAACTCCGGGGTGAGCCAGTTGCATGGTCTACACGGCAACCTGACCCCCAGCTCCACCCACAGTGGCCTTAACCAGCAGGTGTCCCCAGAACAGTTCCTGGAGCCAACCCTGGGGGATGCCAAGAACACTGTCCTCCCCCTCTGGACGATCGAAGTCTCACCTTCACCGGTTCCCCAGCACCTTCCGGAGAACATTGGGAGCCCTTCGCCAGCACAGGCCCTTCCTGATCTCACCCTGCAGTCCTGCCTCCCGCCCCGCCTCCTCACATGGGCCTTCCCTCCAGCCGAGTTTCATGCCTTGTGCAGGCTCTCCCCTTCCGCCATGCTTTCACCCAACCTATTCCCACAGCCAGGAACCCCTCTCCCATCTCCATCCTGCACCGCACTTACTGGTCCTATCATTCAAGACAGAGACCTCTGTGTACCGAAAGCTCAGCACACAGTAGGTCCTTAATATGTTTGTTGACTGACTGACTGACTAGCTGGATTAAATAATTAGCAATGCAAGTCAGCTAAGAATTAAGTGCTAGATGATGGGGTGGTGAGGACTGGCTGCTATGGGGTTCTAGTCAGAGCAGGGGTAGCCCCCAGGCTGGAGGACTTTGAGCCCCCACAAGCACACAATCATGACCACAGCCCCATGGACGGAGCCCTGCACCCCACTCCCTCTGCTTTCCATGGAAAAGATGCACAACTGGACCCTGGAGCCAGGCCCAGCCCCACAGTGAGGGCTGGTGGAAGGCGCTTTCAGCCAAGGCTGGGGGCTCCCAATCCCCTGTCCCCTCCATCCACTGAGGCCTTGGGAAGCCCAGGCACCTTTCTAGGGTTTTCCTCAGGACCAGGGAGTGCCAGGGCAGGCACCTCTGCCAACTCAGCAGGTTGTGGGACTTTGGATGTGCTGACGCTCGCCACCCACCACACCCCACGCGGGCCCTGTTGACTGGAGCTCAGCACTGGCCTGGGCCTGGGCCTGGCAATGATTGACTGATTGACGTGGAAGTTCATTCCTTCAGCAAGATCTGGTCACACCTGTGTGTGAGGCACGTTGCTAAGCACTTTATTTATATTTGTTCATTTAATCCTCACCATGAGCCTATGAGGCGGGTGCTATTATGATTCCCATTTTGCTATTGTGGAAACTGAGGCACAGAGACAGATGAGCTAACTGGCCTTAAGTCACAACAGTAAGGAGGGGTCACAGCAGTCAAGACACGAACCCAGGAAGTCTGCCTCTGGAGTCTGCCCTTTTAACCACTGCATGATACCCTGTCTCTTCTTCAGCTTATTTTAAAAAAGGGAAAGTGAAATACTTGGTCCAGGCTGCCATTAGCATTAGAGGCACGGACACTTGACCTTCTGGGTTCTTCCCACCCTCACACAGCCTGCCCTTTCGGGGATTGCCAGGCCCCTGTGGCTGGTGTCAGGCCCATGGGAACACGCTGCTCTCTGATTCGGGTCCCTGTCTATTCTGGAGCACACCATCCCCTGCGCCCATCCCCACCCCACCCTCCCAGGTCCCCACTCCCCCCACCCCCCCACCGCCAGCATTCCTGGAAAGCTCAAAGGCAGCTTCTTGCAGGGGAGATTTTTCCACAGGGCCTCTGTGACCGGAACTGCAATAAGCTGAGAAGGGTTTATCCACAGTCCCACGGAGGCTGAATCCCTTCTCACAGTCACATGGTACAGGATTAAATCCACGGAGACACTAGCCTTGGACTCACCTCCAGGGCCTCCTCCTGGGGTTGGTGGTCTCAAGATCCTGCCCTGTCCTGCGTCCTGACCCCCTGCCTGGCCCCCGATAAACGCAGGCCTGGGCCGGCAGTCGTTTTGGTGGCAGGAAACCCCGGCAACGCTGCCCTCCACCCCAGGCTGAGTGCGGGGCCTGGCAGCCGGCCACCCAGCACATGCCGACTGCAGACTCCCTGGGCAGCCCCTCCGGCCCCTCCTCCTCACCCAGCCTGAGTCACAGGCCTGTCAGCACCCACTGTCCCCAGGGCCCAGCGGATTTGGGTGGGAGGGGACTGTCCAGGTGCCAGGGCTGGAGGAGACGGGCCAAGCCTCACCCCTCACTGCCCTGACATGTAGCTGGAGCTTCTGGGACGCTCCTGGGTCTGGAAACACCACACATACATGCACACACACATGTGTACACTCACACACACTCTCACCCCACTTTACCGGGCAGGTGTGGGCCAGCCAGGGAGGAGGGTTGGGCTGGGGAAGGACAGGGTAAGGGGGTGCGGCCTCCTGGCCTCTTCTGGTACTGGGGGGCAGCCTGGGAAAGAGGCTTCTCGTGCCCTCCCCTGAATGGACATGAACTCCAGCTGCCTAGGGACCCTCCCTTGACATGGACCCCTACCCCATGACACTTCACACACACATATACACACAAACACACATACCCCAAGATCTCTACCCACCGCCTTAGCCCCCCAAAGAGAGTCTCAGTCCTGCAAGGCCTTGGGCCCCTCTCTGCTCTGGAAGTTGAGTTCTGGTGACAAGGCCCCAGGGAGGTTCCCTTTTCTGGACTGCCCTGTCACCCCTTCTCTCTTGGCTGGATGTAGGGATTTCTGCACTGCCCCCCTCACCCTGCCCGAGCCCCCAGCACACAGCGTGCCCCTGCAGAACTCCACACTGCTTCCTACAACCCGCTGGGCTGCTAGGGTCAGGGTGTTTGTTTTCTTCTGTTTTGTGCCTCCAAGTACGTGCTGTTTGCTCTGCCCACAGTGTCCTTCCCTCTTTCCATCCTGACCATGAAATCAGTGGTCAACAGGGCCACACTTACTGAGCACTTACTACGAGCCAGGGCTGGGACTAAGAGCTTTGTACGTTATCAATTCCCTGAGTCCCCAGCAAGCCTATGGAGAAGGTACCATTGACTGTGCCCACTGTTCAGAGGAGGAAATGGACACTTGGGGAGGTGAAGGAATGATGCTTGTCTGCCCATCCTTCAGGATTCACTGCGGGCACCGGCCTCAGACTCCCTTCTCCTGCCACACCCCCGCCAGCTGCCCCAGACCAAAGAAACTGCTCCCGGCCGAGAGCCACTGCCCCTAAGAGTGACTCCCGTTGGGGCTCCTCCTTCAGCAGACAGGCTTGAGTCTTGTCCTCCGCCCGGTGTCCCGGGGCTGGGAGAGCTGGTGAGCGGGGCCGGGTCTGAGTCACAGCCCCCCACCTCCCACCCCGGGGCCCCAGCCTGCAGCTGGCAGCCCTGGTAACTCTTCACTGCCCGGAGAAGCCAGTCAGAGAAGGCTGGTCAGGGCCCCCACGCCTTCTCCCTACTCACCCCATTCCCCAGCCACCACCACCCCCATTCCCCACCCAACATCCGCCCTCGCCAACCCCAGAGAGGATGGATCCCCTGCCCTCACCTTTCCTACAAGTTCCCAAGGAGAGGAACTGGCTCCCGCCATGCTCTCGGGTTGAGTCTTGCTGGTGGGAAGCAGAATCTGTGCACACCCACCCTGGGAGAGGGATGGGGCTCAGCACCCTGGGTCACCTCTGGGGGCCACTTAAATGTGGGGGTGAGAGAGGAGGCTGAACTCGGGGTCCAGCCCTCAAGCCACACTTAACAGGCACCAAGTCAAAAACAGACCCCATGTACCCGGAAGAGTAGGCGGCAGATGCTCCGACCTCTGGCTCAGATGGGGAGAAGGAGTCCCGCCGGCCTGCCCTGGAGCCCTCCTCTCCTGGGGAGACTGATCTGTGACTCCCTCGAGCATCACCCGCACCCCAGCACTGGGGGGCGGGACCAGGTGTACTTTCTGTGCCGCTCGCAGATGGCAGTGTTTTCTAGCATCAGAGTGTGACCTTTAGACGTAGACAGAGTCCCTATATATATTACTATATAACTGCCCTGTTTCCACCCACCCCCATTTTGCAGATGGGGAGACTGAAGCTCAGAGAGAAGTGACAGGCTCAAGGTCATGCAAAGCAAGGCTAGTATCAGGTATCTTGGCTACTAATTCAGGGCTCTTTCCAGTGTTATATCATGGTAATCCAGTTGCATTACACAATGCTAGACTGTATTTTATTATTTTGTGTTATGTTATGTAATGTACTGTAGGCAGTGGGTGGGGAGATAAGGGTGGAGTGGGGCAGTAGTGGGAAGGAGGAGGTGACAAAAAGGCAGTATGGCTCCGGGACAGGCAAAGAACCCATATCCTCCCTCCACCTGAGATTTGTCCCCACCTCAGGTGTAGTGGGCGTGGCTCAGCACCCAGTGCCCTCATTAGCACCTGTTGACAGTTTCTGGTTTGTGTGTTATCACCTCCTTCGGTCCCCTTATCTTTATCAGAGCCAAAGGTTGATTGGAGCATTCTGGCTGGGGCTCAAAGCAACCCCACTCCAATTTCACCAAGCATTTATGATCGCTGTAAATAATAACCCTCTTCCCTCAAGATAGCACACCTGAGTTTTCCCAGAGCTGCCCTATGGAGCCTTGGGTTTGATTCTCACCGTACGGTGGTGCAGCAGCCCTCTCCCCTTGGCTGGGGGAGGTAACTGATGCCCGGGTGAGGTCAGCGAGACCTCCCTGACAGGTCCAGAGCCCCTGCTCCTCCAGGCTCTCTTGATGGGACAAAGGTTCCTGGGCCTTATCAGCCAAGGAGGTAAAATATTAATCTGGCCATCTATGCCCCAGCCCTGACCCCTCAAGTCTGCCCATCAGGATAGAGGGGGGCAGACGACCAACAGGGCCTGTCTGAGGGTGGCAGGCCTCCCATCCCTGGTCTCCTCAAAGCCAGGCCCTCAGGTCATTCCCAGCTCCCCCGCTGCCCTACCCCGAGCCTCAGAGGAGATACCTTCTCTGGGGGAAGCAACCCAAACCTGTCCTGACCCCTGGAGATGCCCAGCGTGGACAATGTCAGAGAAGATCCGGGTCCTACTCCCAGCTCGACAGCTGCCTCCTTCCCCAGGGCCCTGGGCAAGCCACTGCACGCCGGGGCCTCAACTGCTTCACCTATAAAATGGGAGTGGACTTGATCGGTTAATTCCCCCCTTTGCACTGACACTTGGTACCTGAATCTGGTGACAGACCCTCCCCTCTGTCTGGTCCCATCCAGCAGGGTGTGAGGCCCTGGAGGCAGCTCTTTGCATTCTGCACCTCACTGAGTCCCAACCATGGCCACCGAAACCCCCTTACTCCCTAGGCCAAGTCTGCAGGGGCCACCAGGGGAGGTGGGGATGCCTGGGGAGGATGTCCCCAGAGACCTCAGGTGGGAACAGCCCTGGCTGGCAGGCGCCAGCGTGTGTGTGTGTGTGTGTGTGTGTGTGTGTGTGTGTGTGTGTGTGTGTTTACACTCACCGTCCAGGGACATTGTCTGGAAGGGGCCTTGTCGGGATGGCTGGGCAGTTGCCTTTATGGCCAGGCATAAAAGGTAATCATTGGCCACATCCATGTCATCTTGCCCATCGGTGCCCGCCCAGGCTTGACCCTGCCAGGCCCCAGATTACTTTACAGTCACATAAAAGGAGCCTCCAGACTGGTCCCTGGGGACTTTGGCCCTCACAGCGGGGAGCAAGAGGAAGCCCTTCCCTGGAGACAGCCTTTTCTTATATTTACTTGGCCACAGAAGCTCTTCTCTCTTTTGAACATCCCGTGGATTGTCCCAGCCCAGCCTGCTCAAGCCCTAGAGTCCAAGTCAACAGCTCCCACCCCACCCCCTTCCTCCCGGCTTCTCCTGGTCAAAACCTCCAGCAGCCTAGACAGACCCAGCAAGGCCCCTCCCCGGGCCAGGACCCAGGGCACACCGTGGAGGTGCAGCTTCCTTTCCGGGCTGGATCTCATTGAACCCTCAAGACCCCACGAGGTAGGCACCAAGATATTTCCCATTTTACAGACAGGAAAACTTGGGCTCAGAGAGGCTGAGTGACTCGTCCAAGTCACACAGTAGGTAAATAGCAAACCTCAACCACACCCCATCGTCTCTACAGCTATGGTTTCCAAACTTGTTGATTCTGTGCTATCATAGTCAAAAACTACCCTTAGCACACACTTTGCTAGTTTATATGGATCCATAAATCATGCACATAGATGACTGAAGTAGCTGTATAAGTATTAGCAAATATTTGCACCCCAATGGAACAATCTTTTTTCATCCCATCATTCAAACCAGATCAAATTTACTCAGCAGGCACTTCCCAAGGCTGGATTCCAGCAGGGACGTTTGAGGCAGAGAGAGAAGGTGGGATTTGGGCTCAACTTTGGAGGAAACGTAGGCCTCTGGCAGATGAATATGTTGAGAAAGGGCATTCCAAGCAGAAGAAAGAGCTTGAGCAAACACCAAGAGGCAGAAAAGGGCAGAAAATGTTTAGGCACGGACAAGGGTGTAGCCAGAGTCACTGCTAGAAAGGCCAGAAGGGGCCCAGTGCAGCTAGTCTGAGACTGCCAGACCTTGTTTAGAATGCAGAGGGGAGCCATGGAAGGTTTGTGAGCAGGAGTGTGACTTTAGCAGAGTCACGTTTTAGAAACGTCTCTCAGGTCACAAAGCGGAGTGTGGATTATATTCTTAGACTGGCATTCCTGGAATTGTGTGAAGCAGCCCTGTTTTTGGAGGCACTAGCCTGAAGGCCAGTTAGGAATTGCCATGCGTCCATGTCTTTGCACACACTGTTCCTTCTGCCTAGACTGGGGAGGTGGGGGGCGGCATGGCAGAGCGCAGAGAGCACATGCTTTAGAACCAGGCAGACCAGGCGCTCATTTGCCAGCTGCCCAAACTTGCATGAGTTCTGCTGCCTCGTTGGACCTTGGTTTTCTCATCTGTAAAATGGAGATAACAACAGTACACACTTCAGAGATATTGTTGTAGCTCTGGGAGTAGGGGAGCGTTGGCTGCAGCGTTTGATTGGGTGTCTGGCATAGAGCCCATTTTGATAAATGGCATCTGCTATCATGGTTAGAGAGCACCACTCCCTTTGCTCTGCCCAAAGAAATCAAACTAACACTTTGGTATCAAGTTCAGACTTGCCCTTTGAGGACCCCAACAGACTTATTCCTCCCTGTCTGGGGCTCACCTAGCTCGGGACTCATACCACTAACATAGCACGTGGCACATCAGGTGACAGTTGCTTGAATATATGTCACCCCCACCGTCTCTGGGTTCCTGTATCAGACATTTAGTGGGCCTGGATCAGTCTTTGTGACTTGGTTCAAAGTGGCATAAAAAGTGAAATATCATTAGAAAAAGAGGAGGAGGAGGAAGCAAACACATATTTAGGGGCAAGGTGCCAAGCATTTCACATGCATTATTTCGTGACTCCTCTCTTCAACCCCATTAGATAAGTGTATCAGGCAGGACAGGCAAGTTTATGCTGCAGTAACAAACACCCCAACACTTCAGTGGTTTGAAACAGTTAAAAATTGATTTCTCTCCTTGCCAAATGGGTACAGCAGGTCACCCAGGGGGTTCTAAGCTCTACCCTTCCCATGTGGGGACCCGGGCTGAAGGAAGTTCCTCATCAACATCGACTTGACGTCTTCGGCAGTGAGAAGCAGCTACAAGGAGTCGCAATCAGCTCTCTGTGCTGCTGCCTGGTAGTGGCATCTATCAAATGGATTCGCATTTCACCGGCCAGAGCAAGTCACGTGGCCGTAGCAACTTCAAGGAGGAGCAAGTGTGATCCTGTGACAATGGCCACACAAGGCAGGCCATGTCTGTCCCCAGCTGTGCTAAGAGCCACTGCCAAAGGGTCCGCTTAAAGCCCCCATGGGGTAAGAAGTCACCCCCTCCAACCCAGACTAGTCGTTTCCCCTGCCCCTGGAACGCCCCCAACAGCATCAACCCACAAGAATCTGGGTCAGTCCTTATCTTCCAGAGAAACTGAACTCAACTAAGAATCCAGCCTTGACTCCAGTTAGATCTGAAAATCACAACCATATTTCACGTCTGACACGGGGATATTGCAGGTCTGGCAAGGAGCACGGGAGAGAGGAAAAAACCCAGGGACAACTGGCTTGGGGTTGGAATGTGATTTATGACCAAATAATTACACGCTCTCTGCGGGCTGGAATCACACACTTGAGTTTGTGCCACAGGGAGAGCCAGGCCCCGTGCATTTCCCAGCTCCTGTTACTCTTTTTTTCTATCGTTATTTGCAATAGGGATTTGTAGGCTCTGAGAGCAAGTCAGCTACGGCATGTGTGTGCTTGTGGACTTGTGACAGAGAGCGAGCCAGAAACATAAAACTGACCAGAAGGGTCTCTTGTGGGGGCCAAGGAGAGGGGAGAGCGGGTCTCCTGTTTGGCTTCTGATCCCAGGTTTAAGAAAAGTCTTCCACATCTGAAAGACTGTGCTAAGCCTGGCTCGCCAGTGGGAAACAGCAAATGGAAACACCCTCATTCTGCTCCTGGGGCGAGTTAAAGGAGCGTCAGTGAGGGAGAGGGCTGGGGTGAGGGTGGGGAGCAAGAGAGGCAGAACATGCAGGTTTCAGGCAGAGCAGGGCCTAGACTCAAAGTCAGGGACCAGTGAGATTTGGAGGGTGAAGTGGGGCAGAGGCTGCTGGGGAGCGGGGTGGGCGGCAGGGAAGGGCCACGGGGCTTGGGGCTTGGCAGCCTTGAGTTTCTGGCCTGGCTCCACTGCCTGCCAGCTCAGTGACCTGGGCGGTTCCCTAGCTTCTCCAAGCCTGTCTCCCCAGCTGTAAACTGAGGCCAACAACAGCCCCTGTCATAGGACCATGGTGAGGATGTGTGAGCTTGTGTGAAAAACTAACAGAGAGCTGTCACTTAGCACCCTGCTCTCTGGGCCAACAGCTGCTGTTCTCCTGGGCCCTGTGTGAGCTGGGGCAGGGGAGGGGCCCAGAGAGTCAAGTCGCAGGGAAGCCAGTGACCTTGAGGTGCAGAGGCCCAAATAGAGCTCCCCTTGCCTTTTCAATCCTGCTCAGTCCCCTACGGGCCATCCCTCAAGGACTTGCTGAGCACTGGCTGGTGTCCAGGCCCCTGCAGCGCTCTGGGGTGGGGGGTTCTGGAGTCTGCCTTCTAGGAGCTCCTAGTCTACCTGGGAGGAGGGGCTGCTCCCTACCCAGAAGAGAAGGGAAAGGAGCCACGGTTCAGAACTGAAAGAGCTCAGGGCCAGGAGGAAGAGTCAGGAACAGGGCAGGTAGAAAGGGTAGGGCCCCGCAGGCAGGGGCACCGAGCATGACATATGCAGCGGAGAATGTGGAAGGCCGAATCCTAGAGACAGGCCGAGTGGCAGGAGCCTGACCCCAGGGACCACGGCGCTGTTGGAGAGGAGGGCTCTGGGGTTCCGTTCAGGCACAGATGGGAAATGCAGCCCAGGGTCTAGGGAGGTACCCCGGAGATAAGGCCACCGGCTGGGGAACTTGGGATGCTGAGCTCACACCCCCAGGCGCAGAGAGAGGGGTAGCAATTGTCTGTGGAAGGGGACCCTGCTGTCCCACTGCCAGGCCCTGGCTGTGCTGACAAATGGGCCCTACTCCCTGGCCCAAGATGTCGAGATGGGTCACTGTTAGGCTGGAAGTGAGTCACAGAGCCTTTCCTTCCTTCTCTTCCTCTCTGCTTTGCTTGCCTGCTACCCCACGCACTTCCACACTCACACTTGCTCATTAGTGCTCGCTCACTCTCTACCCCCTTTCACACACACACACACACACACACACACACACACACACTAGCCTTTCAAAATCCACAAACTATAAATAAGTGGTCTGTTGCCCAGGGCTGGGGCTTGGCGCAGGGTTCCAGGGCGTGTCTGTCTGCAGAGTGTGTGCTGTGTGTGTGTGTAGGTAGGTGTGTATGGGTATCTGACGAGGTGGGTATTTCTGAGTATGTGAGCTTGTCTGTGTGCAGGTGAGGAGGTCAGGAGTGCTATCTGGGGAGGGGGCTATGGGCAGCTATGCATCTGTGAGGCTGTGGGTTGCAGGAAAGCTTCCATGGGGAGGGGGTCTGCAAGTTCACCCCTTGGGTCCAGGAGATGGTGGGGATGGGCGTAGATGCACGTGCTGTAGGCCTGTGCCACCGAGGGGGCAGGGTGTGGTGGTGAGCGTGTGTTTGTGCCTGAGGTGTTGGAGGGTGTGTCTGGGTGGGAATCTGCATGCGGGAGTCGGGATCCCACATAAACACGTGTTTCTGCCCTTGTGCTTATGTGGGATGTTTTGTGATGTGAATGGACTCAGATTTAGGGCTGTTCCTTGGATGCCAGTGTCACGCTCTCCAGTTATACTCCCCTCAGCTGGGCCAATGGAGCCGAGAGAAACCCAAGCCTGCTAGTGGCTGGGGCTAGGGGGAAGGGAAGCTCCACAGACTGAGCAGGTGGCCCCAGAGATGGGCAAGGGGAGCGACATGCTGCTCCCCAGTCTCTCCAGACCTCCTTCACAGGGGGCCCAGCCAGAGAGAAGGGGCACCAAGAACACAGGCCCCAAGGCAGGCAGCCCAGATAGAACCCCCCCACCCCCACTTATGAGCCCCTCCTCCCTGACCCTGCCCCCCAGGACCTCTGCCTCCTCTTTCTCTTCCCAGCGTCAGTCTCCCCATTTGTAAAAGGAGGACCAGGATATCTACACAGAAGGGGTTACCCGCACCCCAGTGGGCCAGGAGCGGAGCTCAGTGCCTCTGCCCCCTTCCTTCTCTCCTCCCAGCCTTCAAAGAAACAGTTTGGGGGGCCAATCTGGGGGTGCAGGTCCTTGGGCCAGCTCCAGGGGGTGCTGACAGGCAGCCAGAGCGAGTCTGCACCTGTTAAGTGGGTGAAGTGGGCAAACCTAAGTAAACACCGAGGGCCGCCCTGGAGTGGGGAGGGGCCCGTGGGCAGTGTGTGAACCGGGGACGGAAGTTCAATCGAGCCTGACAAGAGAGTGTCTGTGGGACGTGTGACTTCTGTCACCCACCAGCCTTAGGATGAACACCAGGGCCCCTCTAAGAACACAACCCAGGCCAGGGAAGGACTAGACTCTGTGGTGGTCCCTGGATGCTTGATTTAGGCCCCACTCTTCCTGGGATTTTGCCGGTGCCTCCTGGAGCTGAGGTAGCACATTCTCATTTCCTCTGCAGGCCTCCCCGGGCCCGCGCTGTCCTCCCAGAGCCCCCCCTGGAGATGGGAATATGCTTTCTCGGCTCCTGGAGGCAGCAGCAAGGAGAGAGAGAGGGCTATCTTCCCGCACTCCCAACCTGACTGACTTCTTCTGGGATGTGCCCCATAAGTGGGGTCTGGGGTGGGGGGCAAAGTCCTCGTGGGACCAGGGTGGCTGCATTGCCAGCAGACGGCTGCTCCAGGATCAATTCTGAATTCTGGGGGGTGTCCCGGCCAGTGGAGGTGCGGCCTCCCTCCAGCTCTGCCCATCCATAAAGGGCGTTTGTGCCCAGGCAACATCCGCCCACCTGGCCGCGGGAACACAGCGCTGCAGTGAGGCCGGGACAAACGCGCCTGTGTGCGCCTGGCCACGGTGCCGGAGGAAGCGCGAATGGGCCCCTTCCTGCCCAGGCCCTGCCAGCTCCGCGGTGCATCCCCTCTCCCCTGAAATGCCTGCTTCCGCTCAAGTCCCTGCCCACTCCTGCCACGCGTCTCTGGCCGCAGATCTGTCCCACTCGGCCCTCGGTTTATGGCTTTTCTGTGTGCCTTGCTTCATGTGGTTGGAACCATCACTCTGGGCCCCCAGCAGGCCCTTCCCCAGCAGAGGCTGGGCCTGGGGTGGAGGCAGCTGAGGCAGAGCAGGGCAGCTGGGCCCAGCCAAGCAACAGTGAAGGGAGCCCAGAATCCTGCTCCAAGGGAGCCCCAGCCAGGGCACGAAGCGAGAAGGGCACGTTCTGTAGGGCAAGCTCTGTGAGCTGGAGGCGGGCAGGCCACAGGCCTCTGCTGAAGGCTGAGCATGAGGGATGGCGAGGACGAAGAAAACCACTCCAAAAGGGTCAGCACCAGCCCACCTAGTGGCAAGCAGCAAATGCAACAAAGGGAACAGGGGTCATTGTGTGGTTGTCTTTATTTTTCTTTGGAAATGTAACATTTATTAAGCATTGACTGTGCCCAGTGCTAAGTCTCATGTATTCATTACCTCATTTACTTCTCACAAAAACTCTGTGAGGGAGATGCCATCCTCACCCCCATTTTACAGATGATAAAACTGGGGTCCAGGTCACAGAGCTGGTAAGTGGTGGAGTGAGGCCTGTCTTCAGTGCCCAAGTGTTAGAAATACAAACCACCAACTATTTGCATTCTTGTTAGTCGTCACTGCTGGGCTTTTGTATCTGGGCCTGTGACTGCCTGTTAGGGGTCCCTGGGTCCCTGGCTCAGCCCCGGGAGTGCCAAGGAGGAGTCATCCCATCCGAGGGCTATCGGTGTCCTCAGCGTCTCCGGGACACCCTATAAGCCTCGAGCCCTTTTAGGTATCAAGCAGGCTTTACAAACTGATCTCTCCCACCTAAGAGGACACATTTTTAAGTTCATGTAGAGGCTATTGAACCAAATATGCATTAAAAGCATTGCTGAATGTATACTTATTGATAGCCATTTGTATTATTTTCTCCATCAAAGGATTTTAAAAGTACAGGTACTGTCATGGAGAATAGGGAGCTGGCCCACAAAATATGTAGAGTCTTTAACAGAGTGTTTGTATTCAAAAATTTCAGAAGCCTCTCCTTATGAGACAATCCCATTACTTTACAGAATGAAGACAGAGTCCTGAAAAAAATGGCACGTCTTGGCCAATGTTCAATGCAAGCTGGGGCCCTGGGCCTATTCTCAGGAAGGAAAATAAGAGCTGGGCAGGCTCCCTTTCTGTCTGGTCAGGGCAGTCCCCACCACCCCCCTGTTTCATTGAAGAAGGGGACCTGCCCCAGTGCTGCTGGGGTGGGCTTGGAGGGGTAAAACCCAGTGAGGCATGGAGCTTCAGGCACTAAGGGGCTAGAAGAAATTCAGGGGCAAGCCTAGCCTGCCTCTCAGCAGAATAGGGCCAATTCCAGGTACCGAGAAAGGACCCCAGCCTTACCTGCCCTCAACTCCTCAGAGCCTTTCCTAAGCCCAGCATTTTCAGGTTCTGCTTGGAAGAAGCCAGCTGTGTACGTACAAGTGGGAAACCACGGGTCCCCATCAGTGGGGAAGTTCTGTCCACCATGCTACTGGGCTAAAGGCACAGACCCCAAGGGAAGGAAGCCAAAGAAACACATTTTTGGAGCACTTACTGTGTGCTGAGCACTGTGTTACAAGTTAGTATATTTGTTTTGCTTTGTTGTGAATCTGAACAGCCCTGTAAAATAGATCTTATGACTGCAGATGAACCTCAGCAAGGCTAGAAGCTATTAAATAAAAGGCAGAGCCAGCACCTCAACTTGACTCCATCCTGTGGGGAGCCTGATCTGTGTCCTGGGGGCCTCTGGAGGCTCAGAGCTGCTGAGGGGATGGCTGAGGGAGCACGAGGAGGTGTCCGGGAGGGTGCCTGTTGCCCGGCTCAGCCCCCACAGCACCAGCCCAGGCGAACATCCTCTCTGCCTGCCTTTATTGTTCACAAAACTGAAAAAGTGATGATGGTTTTCCTTCCTCTCTTTAAGAAAACAACAGAACCAAAACAAACAGAGAAGGGGAACTCCCCTCCTGCAGCTTTTGCCAGAAATAAAAGGAAGAAAGAGTCCCAGGCGTGACCCGGTCTGCCCGCTGCTGCAACAGGGTCTGAGGGAGGAAGAGGGAGCACCCTCACCAAAACCCAGAGCTTCAGCAACCCCACTTTCTGAGACTGCTCCTAGCTCTGCTGTCCCCAGCAACCCTTCCCTCCTTGCCTCACACTCAAGATCAGATCAGATCTGAGACACACACAGCTGAGGCAGCTGCTACTTCCCAGAAGGCATTAGTAAATCCCAAGGAAAGGCAAAGAGGAAATAAAAGCACTCAAGTCCAAGGAACAAAGACAGCTCCTGACACCCACACCAGCATTTTGAACCTCCCACAGCCAGTTCCCACTCAGGATTTCCAGGCCCTACCCCACTTCTCACTCCTGAGCCAACTCACTAAAGCTCCAAAGGGCAAGGAATAGCCTCATGGGGATCTCTTCCTTGCTATATCCAGGCCTGCCTGTACCCCAGCTGCCTCGAAAGTCAAAGTCTGGGGCAGTTTAGGGGTCATGGTAACACTAGATACCCGCCCCAGCCACACCAAGTTCCTCCTGTTCATTACCTAGCTTTTTTTCAAGATAGCTTGTGCTAATTGGCTTCTTTGGGGTGACTGTCAGCCTTCAGAGATCTGCCCCACTAATACAGCACTGAGGCCTTAAGGGCTCAGCAGTATTGTTACTGAACCCACAGTGACAGGGTAGTAGTTTCATGGCATGGGCTTGCTCGTCTAGCCTCACACAGTAACAGGGACTCTGGGGCCAACAGCGCCTTTTGAAAACTGTCTGGAGAGATGAAATAATTTATCTGGGGTTTGGGTTCAAGGTCAGACTGTGGCTGGAGAACATAGATTTTGTTTATTTGTGGTTAATTAGTCTCAGAAAATACTAAACAAATACTTATTTATGTATTTAGTACTGTACCTGGTCCTGTGGGAAAGATAGACGATAGATGAGTCTCACAATCATCCAGGGATATGAGAAAGATGGTAGCAACAAGATGATTGTACCTAAACAATTAAAGAAACATCAAAATCAAAACTGCTCTACTCTTGGAGCTCCAGGAAGTTAGAGGGGAGAGAGCTGCATGCGTGGGGTTGATAACTAATTGAGGGTCACTGCACAAAATCCTGAGCCCACTAAAGACAGGGACTAAGTCTTACCCCTCTTATATCCTAGGACTGATTGGTTCTGCTCAGTTGGTGCCTATTAGACAAATGGCTACTCTCTGGGCTTCACTGGTAGCAGATGGTCAGAGAAGGTCAAGCAAGGACCATTCTACTGAGAATGGGCAATTCCTCTTCCTCAGCATTCCTACTGCCTCCTCAGCCTTCATTCTTTCATGTCTGGACACCACAGTGGTCATCCTCCCATCCTCCTTTGCTTTGTGCATTTAATACATCCTCCAAGTGGTCTCTGAAGTTATTTTTCCAAAACACAAGTCAGATTGTGTCAGGCATCCCTCAAAAGCCTTTGCTGGCTCCCCTTTGCCTACTGAATGAAGTCCTGCCTCCCTGGCACAAGAATCAAGGGTATTACAGCTGCCTCCTTCCTCACAGCTGGAGCGGGCACAGAGGTTTAGGGCTCAAGGTCCATAGTCAGGCGCCTGAGCTCAGACCCTGGCTCCACCCCTGATAAGGTGGGGACCTAGGACAAGTGGCTGATGCTTTCAGAGCCTCAGTTTCCTCTCTGTAAAATGGGGATAAGAGTATCAAACTCATAAGGGTTTTGTAAGGATTAAATAAGGTGCATAAAGCACTCTGCACAGGGATTCACAGTGGTACTACCAGCACCAGTTGGCTCTTCTCATCTCTAGGAGGATGATGGGTAGATGGGTTTCTCCCCCACTGGCCCAGGAAACTTCTTGAGGGCAGACAGCATGTGATAGTTGCCTTTGCATCTCCCTGCTCCCTCCCTCAGGCCTCAGCTCACTGTTTTGCCACTGTGTGCTCAGTGACACCAGCTGAGTGGTTCTGTAGACAGGGGTATAGCCCCAAAGGTGGCCTGGAAGACTGTGGGTTTGTTTTCTCTCTGGTCCAGAACACCCTCCTCTTTCTGTCACTGCCCTGCACTGGCATACTCCTTACTCTAAGACCCAGGTCAGTCTGCCTCCTTCCCTGTCCCTCAGGTTGGGTCAGTCCCCTTGGTGTCCCCACTGCATGCATGGCAAGTAAGTCTTGATCAATGCGCTATTATAGAGTGGCTATTGGTTTGCGGTGTTCTCTGGCTCAGTAGCAGCCCAACAAGGTTTGTATGAATGAATGAATGAATGAATTTTGTCATGTGACCTTGAGCAAGTTTCCTCTGTCCTGTTCTTCACAAGGGAAAGGCACTCTCGCTCTGCACAGGTAGGAGGAATGGATCCGGAGGTGGCAGGGCCCGGGGTGGAATAGAGGACTCCTGAGACCCACAGGGGCCAGACTGGGTGGTCAGGAGCAGCCACACTGGCTCATCTGGTGAAGGCCAGGGTAGAGAGTTGTCCCACCCCTGCTGTGCCTCTTCTGGGGAGCTCTCCCCACAAGGAGGTGGAAGGGCATGGTGCCTGGCAAGGCCAGCAAAGAAAAAGGATGTCTCTGTTGGCAGCCTCTTCCCATCCAGTCGCCTGATCCAGGAGCCCTTCCTGCTGGATCTGACCACCCCCACCGGCTGTGCGACCTTGCACCAGTCACCACCTGTCCCTGGACCTCCAAGTTCTCATCTCTACTGACCAGGCGTAAGGTGCTGTCATGGGCCATGCCACGTCTGGGAAGGAGCCCAGGGTGGAATCCAGGCTCATTGGCCGCCTGCCTGCTGGGGTGTTGGCCAAGGCTGCCGGGTTTCAGCTTTCAGAGTGTTTTCCTGTCTAGGGCACTTTCTATTTTTCAATACTTTTCCTATCACAGCCAAACAACAAAAAAGGAAATTGGTTGAGCCTTCTAAGGAACAAGGGCTGGGAGAGTTGGGGGGAGGCGGCACCCAGCCTGGGAAAATCCTAACAGGCCCGAAGTAGGGCTGGAAGGAGAGGGGCCCCTCCACCCCCATTGCCCAGCCTCCTATGCCTCTCCCTCCCAGGGGCTGACTCACTGTTTTGCAACAAACATGGGCGGCCAGGCCCCCTGGCAGTTCCCGCAGTCCAGCCCCAGAGCAGGCTGGGTTCAATCCCAGCCCTTCCAACCGCCCAGCCCGGCCCAGAACGATTGGGTTATCTCCACCCGCATCCCCTTTGTCTGGGGTGGCCAGTTGCTCGCTTGAGGTAAACAAACTCCAGGCAATGTGTGGAGAGAAGGGCCGGTTCTCTCCTGAGGCCCGGCTGGGGACCGGGCAGAGCAGTGCCCCCCAGGATTTCAGAGCACAGAATCCAGAGACAGGTTGCCGGGGTTCAAATCCCAGCTCTGCCTCTTACTGTTGGTGACCCTGGGCAAGTTACAGTACCTGTCCTGCTTCAATCCCCCATCTGTGAAACAATATAATAGTACCCACTGGCTAGGGTTGTTCTGAAGATCATTTTATAAAGGGTAGTTTTTTAAAAAGTGTTATGTATAAGTGATATTACATGGAAAAAGGGGTTATGAGTAATATGAAATAAAATGAACCCAGTGCCCAAGACCACACTCGGGGATTTCTGTGCCCCCCTCCCCCTCCCCAGCTCGCCACCCCCTCTGGCCAGCCCAGCGCCCCCCACCCCCGGC
>PVKY010002047.1:0-27900 GCA_004027775.1 Bradypus variegatus | reverse complement strand
TCGGGTCAGATTAGTGGGGGACAAGGGGTGACAGGCCCTGATGCATGGCCAAGGACAGGGCCGACTGCCCTCAAGGTCACCAGGCCTCCCCCCCTTGAGTGTGTCCTCGGACTCCACCACCTCTGAGCTGGCACCAGTCCTGCCCACCCGCCTGGGATCTGCCAGATAAAGTTGAGCAACCAGTTCCTGAGAAGCGTTGAAGGCTGTTTGGTTTAAAATTAACTCCCCCGCCTGCCCTGCCCCCTCCCTGCCAGCAGCCTCCTCTGAGTTCTTGGAAGAGGCGCTCTGCTCTTCTTGGGAAGAGGCCTCTAGCCGCAGCTGCTGTGCTTCTGGCGAAAACACCTCACCCAGGGTGGGGGCGGGGGTGGGTGCCCACACTAAACCTTCTCAGCCCTTTGCAAAGCCCAGGCCCGTACCTGGGCTTTCTTTGCGACCCAGATAAGTGAGGGGGTGAATGTCAGGGTGCCGCAAGGGAGACTTGCCCCAAAGCTCGCAGCCTTCCGCCCCCACCCCAGCACCGCTGGCTCTGAGTGAAGAAAGGACTACATACCCAGCCTGGGTACCTCTGAAGTAGGGAAGACTGTGAACTGATCCCACTGATATCAGACCCACAAGCTTCGCCTGCTTTGAGCCCTCTGGGGCTCAGAGCGATAAAGCAACCTGCCCAGGGCCACCAAGCCCTGCCTGACTAAGCTCAGCCTGCTCACTCCATCCAAGCCAATGCTGCTGACCTGCTAAGGTGCCTGGGGGCAGCCTCCCAGGTCCCCACGCCTCTGCTCACAGTGCTGTCTGCTAGGAGGCCTCTCCTCATCTCTCACCCAGCAGCCCTTGAGTTGCTCTTGCAGCCCATCTCCTGGATAAACAAACCTCCATTTTTCAGCATCTCCTTGGACTCCCTGTCTCTGGGGATTTGGGGAAGAAGCTTTCAGAGGACCTGCTCTCGCAGCAGCTCCTCCTACCACGGCTGTCCACCCTAAGGAGCTAAGAAAAAAAAAGGAATGTTGGCCAAGTGGAAAGGTCACCCCCCCCAACACACACACACAGTAATGTCGTTCAGAGGTGGGGCTGGTGGGGTGGGGAGCGGTGAAGTGTTTCCTGGGAGAGGTCCTTTTAACTACAGCTTTGGCCTAACCCAGACTGAGTGAAATCCTGGCTTCTGGTGGAGGGAAAGCCCAACTCTGGTGACTGGAATGGCCCAGTCTGGCTCAGTGGCGTTTGGGGTGGGGAGAGGCTGCCGAAGAGCCCCTGGAGCAGGGCCCTGCCCCCAGGTAGCATTTACTGGATCCAACTCCTCTCCTCCATGGGCACCAGTGTAAGCATCTCGCTAGTGGAACTGTATGGGTGGAGTAATCCTGGAAGACTGCCTAGAGGAGTTGTGGTGCCCCAAGCTTCTTTGGTCCTCAGAGGCCACCTCCTGCACTCTGGGCCCTGCCTGCTTTGCCCCAGCCTGGGTCATGGGAGCAACTGTCTCTCCATTGAGCAGGTTTTGGCTGCACTGAAGTCTCCTCCCATCGCCCCTCACTGGGCCTGTTTCCACTCACTGGGCATTCCCCAAAGCCAGGCATAGTCATTTCCCAACTTCTCTGTGGCATGGGTGCCCCTGCTGTCTCTGTTAGAGGGATGGGGGGACTAAGGATCCAAGTGGTTAAACTATTTGCCTGAGGTCCCAGAGCAATTGTGGAGGGGCTGAGATTTGAACTCTCCCTATGTTCCTTCTTGGCTGACTAGACTCTTCAGAGACATCCCCAGTGGACTTTCATGGGAAGCATGGTGTGCGTGTGTATGTGTGAAATTTCCCAAGGACAGAGAGCCAAAGAATGGCTGTATTAAATTTGTTATGGAAAGTATGTTTTGTTCTCTCCACGTTGGTGAGACCTGGGAAAAACCCTGGCTCCAGGGAGATCCCAAGGATGCACCAGGGAAGGGAGCAGAGTAGAATGGCTTGGCAGTGGGAATGGGAGCCATATTCTGGAGGCTTGGGGGAGGCAATGGCAAGATATGGAGGCAGCCTGTGACTATTACAAAGTGGGGAAGTCAGGGCAGGGGTGGGTTTACAGGCCCCTCACTCTGGGGATGGTGGTGGAGTGAAGAAGGCATCAGGATGGTCTAACCGGTTGAATGAGCGACAATGAGGCTGGATCTGGGCAAGGTGGCCATGGGGAGTGGCAGGAGGGCAGTCCAGGAGGGCTGAGGAGTGAGGTGGACAGACTGGGGGAGGGACTGTGGGGTTGTCTCTGAGATGGAAGGGGTATGAGGGCACATCTGGGTGGCGGTGAGGAATCCAGGGAGCCAGTCAGAGGCAGCAGGTTCCACTTGAGTGGTTCTGGGATGCGAGGGGGGACAAGCCTTCTGACCTGGGATACAAATCCCTGGGTTCTAACCCCATCTGCCCACTTCCATCCTGTGTGATCATGGACAAGCTGCTTTGCCTCTCTGAATCACAGGTTCCCATTTCTGAAATGAGGGCAGACCCAAAGGCACCTGCCTAGCTCACCTCCCTTACCTGTGACCCACCCCTGAGGGCAGACAGACCACTCAGGGCTGAGAAGGCAGCAGGTCTGAGCGAGACCCCCTCCTGAGTCTGGGGCAGGGGTGGCAGACAGTCCAGTCTCAACAGGAGTTGGGAAAGAAATTGCTAGAAAGTTGAACTGACCCCGCCCAGGCCCATGCTGAAACCAGACCAAAGGGCCCATTGACGGAGACTAGAACCCAAGGCCTTGGATGGCAAATGATGCCTGAGGGTGGAAGGCTGGACTTGGAGGGCAGTGTCAGGGCTGATGGGGTGGGGGGCAGCTCAGTGCTCTAGGCAGATCCAGCCCAGCTCCCCTGCACCTCCCCAAGGGGACTTTGGGGGGCCCACCTCTCAAATGGGATTAAAGCAATGGACAAGGAATAGTTACAATGACAGCTGCAGCAATTGCCAGGGCAAACACTATCAAGCCTGCCTCAGAATCACCCTGTATATACAGCCTCCCAGGTCCCCCACTCCTTGTTCCCCCACCCCCCAGGAGAAAGGTGCTGTCACTCTCCCCATTTCACAGTGAAGGAGTCTGAGGCTCAGTGAGGTTGAGGGGAATTCCTCAGAACCGAGTGCACTGTACAAAAGTCAGATCACATACACACGCACACCATGCTTCCCATGAAATTGGGGTAAAACCAGGGTGGGGGTGGAATACCGTCTAGACTTAAGCCTCCAGGGCAATCCTCTGATTTGAGTCTCTGATGCGGGAGCCCCAGCCTGCTGCCCCAGGGTAACCATTGAAGTGACCCCCAGTGTGGCCTGCTGTGGGGCCTGCCTGAGCTGGAGCGGGGACCCCACCACCTGCAGTGGGGGAGGGGAGACACATCGGCCATGAGAGGCTATTGAATTTCTGGCAAAGCTCGAACCTGCTTTTTATTAAAACTGGTCTAACAGGTTAGTATGAAAGGGCTGTCCAGGCCTGCACAGGCTCTGCTTCTCCTGGAGGAAATGGGCCTTTGTGGAGTCTGCAGAGGCCCAGGATATCTTGTGTACAAACCCCTAGTCCTCCTGCCTTCTTGATCAGGTTTTATTTCAGAACTTGCTTCACTGTGGGCAGCCATACAGGGTGGGAGGGCACTTGTCTCAGAGAGGAGTTGGCCGAGCCTTGGCCCCCAGCCCCATTCAGTACTGGGTCCAGTCTTGCTCAGATTTGCTCAGATGGCAGATTACTAATCCAGCCCAGGTGCACGGGTCCCAGTGATCCAGGGGATTCTGGGACACTCGGTGGTCATGGGTAAAGCATCCCAGCAAGACATTGGCCAGTTAAACCTCTTACTGACAAGAAAAACCTGGGTGGCCTAGTGACATCTGTGTCTCAAAGTCATCCCAGAGGAAGAGTTGCCAGTCCAGGGAGGGAGACTCTACAGGTCAATCTCCACACTCACCTCCCTGTGGCCTGGAAGAATTCTCAAGGGCCCAGTCTCCAGACCTCCTCCTACAAAAAGCCCCATCCCTTCTGCATGCCCTCAGCAGCTTGCAAATGCTGCTTCAGTAGGCCCTTCCCTCAGAGGCAGGGGAATGGTGATTACACAGTCTGGAGTCAGGATTTGAATATGGCTCCACCCTTGGAAGCTGTGTGACCTTGGGCAAGCCACCACACCTCTCTGAGCTTCATCTCTTCAGCTGTAAAAGTACAACCACTGCTGGTATGCAGGGTTATAGTGAGAACTCAGTGGGGCATGGACTGTGGCCCAGGGTTGCCAGATTGCCACCCTCGCCTTCTCTTGCTCCCCACTCAACCTCCTGTCTGGCCTCCTGCCCCCAGCCCCTTGTGAGGCCTCCCCACTCACACCTTAGAAGTGAGCATCAGACCGCAGCACACCCCTGGTAAACTCCAAGGCCATGCACCACCACACTAGAATAAAATCCATGTGCCCAGGCCCAAGTGCCCTCTGCCCTCCTGCCCCTCCTCTATCTCCTCAGTCCTCAGGTTTGTTCCTGCCTCAGGGCCATTGCACTAGCAGTCCCTTCCACCTGGCATGCTCTTGCCCCATGTTATTTGCATGGCCAGTTCCTGCTCTTTTCTCAGGTCTCCAGACTCGGTGCCACCTGCTCTACAGCCTTCTCTGACACCCTCAGCTGAAGTGCTCCCCTTCCCAAAGTTATCCTCTGCACCCTCCACCCCCCACCTTACTTTCTTTCCACTCTTTGAATGTGTCCTGTGAGCCCACTGGTTCACTTGTTTACCATCCCTCCCAATAGGCTGTGAGCCTCATGAGGATGGAGACTGCATCGTGTTGTTCTCTGTTGAAGGGTGGCCCTGGATGGAGTCGGGCTCAGTTGGTGCCTGAAGAGCATTTGTGCTGGTGAAGGGTACTGTCAGTCAAGTTTGTGTTTGCAGGATGCAGTGCATCCACCAGACAGCTCACCCCTTTCTCCAAGGCCAGTGCTGGCAGGGTGTGCCCCTTTCACTAGCATGGGACTCCCCAGGGGTGATTCCATTGGCCAGAAGATTTTCAGCATTTGTTAGGCTGGGTCTCTGACATGCCCTCCACTGTCCCTGTTCTAGGCAAGTATCTCTTTTCCTGGTAGGGAAAGACTGAATGAACCAAGAAGTTATCTGGGGGCAGGAGAAGCTGGTGACCCCTCTCCAGGAAAGAGTTGGCCCTGGCTCGAACTGATGCAGGAATAGGCGGACAGAGTCCATTGGCCAGGCCAATGCCTCTGCAGCTCTTAGTGGGCAGGGAGGCAGGGGGTAGAAACCAGCATTCAAAAGCAACTTTCCTGGAAGGCACCACCACAGCGGCCTATGCTCCCCATGTCATGTAAAGCAGTCCAGGGGGTGAGTGGGCAGCTGGGACCCTCGGGTTTAGCTCTGCTCTGCAGCTACTTTGTCGGGAGGTCTCAGCTAGCCCCTACCCCTTCTGAGCCTCCGTTTCCTCATCTAGGGAGGAAAACCCAGCCCCACCTCCAAGTCTGCACCCAACGCCTGGCACCCTATGGATACCACACGGACAAGGAAGGGTTTTCTGTGTTTTCTCTTGCCACGGAAGATTTCTATCCAGGCCGCACTCCCAGGCGGGGAATGCCTGCCTCAGGCCTCTCTGTGTCCTACCACATACTAACTAGGTGACTCAGATCTGGGGGTTGAGGAGATGGAGGGGTCACCTCAGGCATTTTGGGAGCAACAAAGGAGGCTGAGATCCACGCTGAAGGATCAAGGAACTGCAGACATTGCTGGCAGGGCCATGGTGACCCAGAGAAGGCCCCATGGCCAGCCAAGAGCCCAGGTCACTGCCAGCAGCAGGGCAGAAGGTGCCCAGCTGCACACCTGGGCCTGGGCACCACTCCCAGGAAGGGCAGCACTCACTGCCTCACCCACCTCTGGCCCACTCTCACCCAGTGTCAGCCTCGTTCTTTGCTGTGACCATCTCCATGCCCTCAGGGTCCTTGGCCTCCACAGCTCTTGCTTTTCATCCCTTTCCCGCCTCCTCCTTGTCATCAACACATCATTCCTCATCCTTTCCTGCTCTCAGTCTGCAACTTACGATCTTCCAAGGGCTGAGAAAACAGGCCAGTTACAGCTGTTTCAAAGAAAGGGTAAGGAAGCTAGGAGCAAGAGCACAGAAAATTTCAGGGCATAGTGGGGTTCTAGCAGCTGAAGTTTTCCAAACCTCCAGATAACGGAGGGCATTTTCATTTTAATTGCTCTCCCACCCACTTCTGGTGTGCAAGACTCTGAGAGGAAAGGGGTTGCCCTAACCCCAGAAGCCCCCAGCTCAGGGCAGAGCTTGCCAGTTCACAGGCAGTACCCCCAACTCAATTTCCCTGCCTCACTGCACAAAACACGCCCTGCCCAGGCCTCCTCATGGTTGGGAAGGTAAACCTCCCAACCATGCCCTGGTGTCTTTGCACTCCCATACCTTCTCCCTGGAATGATAGGTCCCAATTTTCTCTGACTGTTGTTCTCATCTGAAAAGATGCTGAACCCAGGAGTGGTCCACAGCACCCTCCACGCCACAGTCTTCACTTTCAATCTTGAATTAGCATCTCCAGGAGACACATCTCTGGGGTCTGATGCTTCTCTGCCATCACTCCCCACCCACAGTGGCCTGGACAGGGACCCTGCAGGCCTTCACTTCCTGCCTCCCATCCCCAAGGGAAAGAGGGGAAATCAGAGGGAAAGGCTGCTTCCTGTCTCCCCAATTCTTCAAATGGCAGGGCCTACTCAGCCACATAAGGTCTCTGGGCCTTGTTTGGCCCATCTATAAAATGGGGGCTAATGACAAGATCAAAGGGGATAAACTGTATACAGAACTCATCACAGGCCCCACTGAGGGCTCCATAAATAAAAGGTGCAATTTTATTGTTTTTACAGAAAAACTAGTGGAAGAAAAAAGGACTACCAAACTGGATTTTTTGTTAAAACAGTTATTTTATAAAATCTTATCAGATGTGTATTTTTCTGTCTCACATGCAGATGCCTTCCCAGGGTTCCAGGGAAGGGCAGGAAGCAGACCCAGCAGAGCCAGAGTGGCAGCCCCCAAACTAGCACCCCTTCCCTGACACAGCGCACACATACCCACACAGGGGCTACCCCACGGTGAGACCAGCTCTGTACAGACCCGGCTCTGCTCTGTGAGGGGGTAAGTGACAGGTTCTGCTGGGGACTGAGGCTTTGGCTCCTTTTTTTTTTTTTGTCCATTTGCCCACTCTCCCAAGACAGGCAGGGGCAAAAGAGGGTGTTCACAGGTGAAGCTGAAGCTCACGTCCAGGACTGGCTTGGGTCCAGCAGCAGGTCTCAGGATGAGTCTCTGCAGAGGAACCAGAGAGGCCAGGGCAGAGACATAGGGTCAGGTCATACCCCTGAGACCACCCCCAAGGAGAATAAATAAATAAATACTGTACAAGTGTGCGGTCTTCCAGGTTGGCCTGCCCACCCCCGCCTCAGTTGTCAACCTTAGTTCTTCTGGCTGTCATCCTCCCTGAGACAGAGACTGGCTGGAAGGAGGGGGCCTGCCCCACCCTGCAGATTGAGGAACCAAGGCTGGGAAAGTCTGTGCAGTGCAGGTGATGGGGGCAGGCAACTGAGCGAGGGCCTGGGCCCAGCCCACCAGGTGAGACAAGGTCCTGCCCATCATCTCCCTCTTCTCTGAGACATGGCTCACCACAATGGAGCCATATGGGGGCTGGGGGTGCTGACCTCCAAGTTGCGTGTACCACCCCCCCCCATGCCTGGTGGCTCTTCCTGGTCCAGCTGCCAATGCACGAAGGCACAAGGACGACTGGAGGAGGGAAAGCAGAAGCCCAGGTCCAGCTGGAGCTGTTGTCCTCTCCTGGGTGTGGTTGGGTAAGGTTGGGCAGGGCACTCAGCTGGGTCAGAGCTGGAAGGGATACTGTCGGAGGTAATCGGCCATGCGCTGGGGCAGCGGGAGGCAGTCCACGTCGGCCACCAGCCGGTTGATGACAAGGCGGCACAGGTGCTGCAGGCTGCGGGCACTGCTTCTGCGCACAAAGGGCTGCACCAGTTTCAGGTGCACAGCAGTAGCCATGGAGCCAGGCAGTGCTGGGTCACCAGGCACATCCTCCTTCGGGGTAGGCAGGGCTGGGTGAGGGGTGGGGTCAGGGCTGTCACTGCGGATGTCAGCAGCACAGGAGGCCACATAGTGCTGCACAAGGCTGACCACATCCGGGAAGGCCAGGATGCGTGGCCTGGACAGGCAATTGGAGTCCAGGCGGAAGCTGGAGTTGGCATATTCAATGCGCACATTGGTGGGGCCACGGGTGGTCTTGACCGACAGCGTGAACAGGTAGCTGGGGTGGGTGCTGTCGCGTACTAGGAACGTGCCCTCTGGCATCTTCTGCAGGTGTTGTCGGGCCTCACTGGCCGTAATGGAACCCCAATACCAGCCTGAGTAAGTGAAGAGGGAGCCGAGGAATTGGTCACAGTGGAAATGAACTGGGGACACCAACTCAGGGCAGGATAAGGCTATGCCTCCCCACTTGTACTTCCCCAGGGAGGGCTGTACCCCCTCCATCAGACTCTCCTGGGATGGGCCATGCTCCCCAAATCAGACGTAACAGGATAGAACCAAGTTTCCCCAGAAAGACTCCCCAGGACAAGGCCATGTCACACCCTTCAGACTTCCCAGGACAGGGCTCCCCTCTCCTCCCCTCAGACTCACCAGATTCCCGAAGGTAAGAGAAGGTTTTGGCAATGCACAGCAGATCCTCCTCGGGGTCCAGCACCTTTGGCTGCTCACTCTCCAGCTGGGCTGGTGTCTCCTCTGCTACCTCTTCCAAGAAGGCTCCAGCAGGCAAGGGCTGCATGGCTGGCTTGGGTAGCTCCAGGGACTGGGCCTGCAGAGACCGCTGCCCAATCCACTCTACAGCCAGCAAAGGATGAGATCTGAAAGCAGGTGAACAGTGAGTGGAGGCCCAGTGCTCCCCTCAGTTCAAGAGATTCCCTATGCCCTAGACTGGCTGATGACCTCTGGCCAGTCCTGATTATGAGCCTCAGTTTCCTCTCTGCCTACCCATGGAATCATGGGCCCAGAACCACCCCCCCACACACATATACTTATCACCACAGAAGCCCCCTTATCACTTTACCCACATGCAGTCCCTCTTTTGAAAGATTCTTCTCCACCCTCCTGCATTTATTAAATAGTAATTAGTCTCTCTCTCCATTTTGCATCAACCAAAACCAGAGATCATTCCCTACTGGCATTTCTAGTTCATGCAGGCCGATCAGTGTCCCTGACACACTGACTGGAGCCAGTGCGAAGGAACCTCACATTTGTGCCGTCTGGGCTGAGGTGGGCTGATTAAATGATACTGATCCTGGAGTCATGGGATGGGCCATCCTGGGGTCCTCCAGAGAGGCCCTAAGATTATGGTAAGAGGTCTGAGGTCATAATCTGCCTCCTGCATGGAGAGGAGTAGGGGCCACTCTGGCCAGGGCTTGTGGCCTCTACCTGCACAGGTCAGACTCCCATCCTGGCTTCTGTTCCTCCCAGCTGAGAGGTCCAGGGTGGCCAGTGGCCTCTGAAGCCACTGGCCAATCTCACCTCCCCATAAATATGAGTTTCCATCAAAGGGCAGGGTACTTATCCCACATTCCAGATCTCACCCTGGGAAGCCAGCTTTCCTATACCAGACACTATGATCTTGTGCAAAACTTGCTCCTCACTAGGCCTCAGTTTCCCCACTCAGACACTGAGGGGTTTGATAATATCATGCCCTCAGAGGGCCAGGGTTGGGGGAGGTGAGTCAGCCCCAGGCTGAGCAGTAGCTATCCTCTAGGGGAGGCCCAGCTGGGGCTTCCTCCCTGGGAGTGGGGGATGGGGGATGGTGGGGCCTGCTTCCTGAGGAAGGGGCCACTGTTCCTCCCGCACTCCTTACAAAATATATCCCCAGGCTTCACAACACAGATAAGAAAACCATGGGCTCTGCCCTCGAGGACAACCAGACTGTCTGGGGAAGCTGGCACTGGGGGTGATTATAACCCAAGTCATAAAAACACAGGGTATCATGGGGGAGTCAGATTCTGCCAGTTCTTGAGCTGAGTCTGCCTGGCCAAAGGAAGGAGTAGGGAAAAGGCATGCCAGGCACAGGTGACAGAATGGGCAAAGCCCTGGAAGTAGGAAACAGTGCCAAGTAAGGTAGGGAGAGGTGGGCAGGCAGAGGACTTGGATCTGACAGGTAGGTTATAGGTGACCCTTAGAATGTTCTAACAAAGCAGGGCCCCACAATCACTCATGAGGAGAAGGGGCCACATGACTCTGGCACATTACAGCTGCCCAGTACTTTTCCACACCTACCCTGGCTGCACTGTAGGAGCTCTGGAATCTCACTCAGGGTGTGAGAGGCCAAGTTCTGAGGACGTAGCTGGTGGCCTGCCCGCGGGCAGTGTGGTAGACAGCCGGCTGGCCAGAGCCCCTGGGGTTAGCAAGAGAGCTTAGCAAGGCCTCCGCATGGATACTGCAGGTGGGTGTGCGCACCACTGAGGCATATGTGGTATCTGTGGGTGTGTGATTGGTGGTGTTGGTCCCCCCAAGTTCCAGGGATGTATCCATGGCTGTGTTGTCATCGTGGCAATGGCTCGAGTATTCAGGTGTGGGTCGCCTGTGCATGTGTATATTTGCCATGGAGCCCAGTCTGTAAGTCCCACCTGAGGACACACACCAGCGGGGTGAACTCAGCCCTAGACTTGGGAGATCCCCCAGCAAAGTTGAGACTTGAAACTACCATTTAGGAATCCCTGCCCCCATCCCAGGAGGGTACCAGCTAGTGTGACTGTGTGGGTGTGGATCTGTTAAAAACTTTGCTCCTCCACACCCACACACCCAAGATTGGCCCTGAGGTTCCCAGGGGGCCCTCATCTGGGCAAAGTGAAAAGATCCCAGAATGGGGAGTTCTGAGGAGGAAGACGGTGGGGGCAGGGGCGGGGGGAGGTGGTCAGGAGTCAGAGAGAAGGAAGGCAAGGGCTGGAGACAATGAGGGAGAAGTAAGGTCTGCCCAGCAACTCTTGGACGGAGGGTTGCTTAGAGCAAGGGGCACATCAGACTTGACCTCTGTCCCTCCCTCACTTGGCACCACACCAGATCTGATAACAGCAGCCACAAGGCCATGCCCTCCACTCATACCTTCTTCCTATCTCCCTGGAGCCTCCAGACCTCCAGTCAGAACAGTCTGGAGAGCATCTGCCCCCTTAGTTGAAGGGGATGCTGAGGCTCAGGGCCCAGGGGATGTACCAGAGCACTGAGTTGAGACAATGGCTCTGTCTTATCAGCCTCAACCCTCCAGGTCTTTGGGAAATTTGGAGAAGGGAGACAGGACTCCTCCCACTGGGATTCCAGGCTGGGTACAAGAGAATGGGTGAGGTGACAGTGGGGGCCCACGCCAACTCTCCCAAGAGTAGCTGGTTTCGTGGGTGCCAGCCTGAAGGGCCTAACTGCTAGCTCCAGGCAGGAGGGTGAATACCTGGACAGAGAGGGGCAGGGGCCAGTCCAAGGTCACCATTAGGCAGAGAGGCCAGCACAGGCTGGGGTAGAGGCATTGCCCCGGCGCTCTGGGTGGTCTCCCCAAGCACCGGCCCCAGAAGGGGGTCTGGGCTGGTGAGCCACGTCTCGGAGGACTCCCTGCCATTGGCGTCTACCTGCTCCAGCCAGAACCCAAGCTAAGGCCACCCCGTGTTCGTCCCGTAGCCGGTTGGCTCCCAGTTTCCCCACCCACAGTGTGAGCAGAGGTGTGGGAAGGGGTTTGTCACAGCCCCCTCAGAGTCGCGCACTCCCGAGGTCCCTTCCTGCCCGGCCAGCTCCGTCCCGGCAGGCTTTCCCAACACCCGACCACGAGCACGAGGCCAGTGCGGCCCAGGCTGGGCGGAGGCGGAGAGCCGCGCTTACCCCTGAACGCAGAGGACCATGTCCCGGCGGCCGAGGCTCCGGAGCGGGGGCTCAGCCGGCCGTCGGCGGGGGCTGAAGAGAGCCTGTGTGCGCCGAGGGCGCGAAGGGTGGAGCGCCGGCAGCGGGCGGAGACTGAGAGACAGCGGTCAGGGCGGCCCGGGAGGGCGCGGGGGGCGGGCCCGACGAGCGGGCGGGGCGAGCCACCACCTAATCTTTTGTCCGCGGTGTCCCAACCCTTCCCGGAAGCGGCGTCTTCCTAGAACGGCAGGCCGTGCGGCTGGGCCCGGGAGAAAAGAGGGGGCGAGAGCGGGACCGTCCCGACTAGCGTCAGGGACGATGGGCCACGAAAGGAAACACCTTTGACAGATTTCCAAGAACTTTCCAGGAAAAGAGGGCGGGGACATAAGCGCCGGCCAATCCAGAGAGGGAGGCGGGGCTGAGGGCTCGGGGTGGGCCAATTGCAGCGCGCGGACCCGGGGCTGACGCGACCTAATAGGGCGAGACAGGTAGAACTCAGGGAAAGACTGGGGGCAGGGCCTGGGGAAACTTGGGAGGGGTCTGCCCTCGCGCCTGCACTTGCCTCGCGCTCTCCGTTTGCCCGGGGACGCGTCCCCTCATCTCACAGACCAATCGGTGATAGCGCGGGGGCGGGGTCCCCGACTCGATCTCTCAGTAAGCCACTCTGTCCGGGCGTGCGAGCTCCCCCTCCCTTGTGCCTGGCCCCCAGGATTCCCGAGGAGTGGAATGGGGTGGGGGCTCGGGCGGTTTGGAGAGCGAACAGGAGGGGCAGGGTGCCCAGGGCGGCTGCAGATCCAAGCAGACCTATGGGGGTCGAGTCTGCAGCCACCAGAGCCAAAAGCACTCAGGCGAGAACTTTTACTATGAGAGAGTTAGGGGTGAAGCACAACCCAACCTTTTGCACCAGGCAGGGCTATCCGGCCTTGGCCAGGTGCTGGCTTCTAGCCGGGCCCCGCCGCCCAGGGAAGTAGTGACTACTGACTTGGGAAGGTGGGATAGTCAGCCCCCAGATGGTCCAGTTTCTGGGTCAGTACCCCCCCGACCGATGCAAGGAGAGAGCTCCAAACTCATGGAAATAATTTGGAGGTGGGGCAATAGAGACAGGAGTGGGGGTGGAGAGAGTTTGCAAAGCAGTGACACCTGCTCCCCTCCACTCGGACTGTCTGCTATTTAGTCCTCAGCAGCTGTTATTGCCTCCATTATGCAGACAAGGAGACTGAGCCCCAGGGAACAAAATGCCTTGCTAGAAAACAGAGGACTGGGTTTAATCCTATCTCTGATTCGGCAGCCGAGCCCCCTACTCCAGACACCCCTCCACCTTCTTCTGTTTCACTGGACCCACCTGGGAGCATCTGGTAGGATTACAGGGCTGTGTGCACCTCCTCTGGGCCCTTTAGCCAGAAGGACTGAGGAGTGGACCTTGTTGCAGCAGCAGGGTCCATCTTTCTCTCCCTACCCCCACCCCCCCACCGGCCCACCTAGGTAACCCCAGGTTCCCAGAAAATGAAGAGAACTGCAGGTCCCTGGGCAGGGATGGCAGCGGTCAAAGTCCTTAATGAAGGTGCCCATGTCTTCTTGAGAGCAGATGGGACTCAGCTTGTCCTGCTCAGAGGCAGTGTGAAGGAGCCCTGAAAGAAAAAACTTGCGAAACAAGTTAAGATGAGAAAAGTCTTCAAGGGGCCCACTTGTCAGTGTTTCCTGATGGGATGCTTTTTTATAGCCCAGTGGAGCCCCCTCCTGAGGAGGCGGGGCCGGAAGCTGTCTGTCTGGCCATCTCATATCACCTCTCTTCCTGGCTGCTCCCCACGCACCCCTGCTCTGGCTGCTGGACCCACACTGCCACCCAGCGGCACTCCTTTTCGTGACCTCACTCGCCATCTCACCTTGGATGATCCCTTCCAGGATAACCCCTCCCCTGCACCCCAGTGATTGACTGTTGCAGGATCGCCCTGCCCCTCCCCACAAAGAAAAAGACAGGTCACAAGAATCCACTGCAGTACCTTCCCCAAAGTCTAGTTCATTTGGTCTCTAGACTCTCACCATGTGCAAGCAATCCCCCTAAATCCTGCAGGATAGTCCACATGTGGGGGGGTATTTAGCCCCCCATCCCCACTCCTACACTTATGGGGCCTCTGGGCCACTGCGAGCTGTTCCCAAGTCCTCAGGCTCCCATTCCTTTGTACACACAGCTACCATGAACCTGCTCCTGCCCAGGTCCAGGCACCCTACAGCCCAAATCCTCCTATCAGTGTGAAGGTGGATGTGGCAGATGGTTGCTGGGCTGAGGAATGACATCCCTTCTAGAACTTGGAACACCAGCAGCAAAGGGAAACCACATGTCCTGACTGTCCTAGTTAAGTGAGTAGTTGCAGAACATTTGTCTAGGATAGACCTATATGGGGAATGTGTGTGTCTGTGAAAGCATGGGCAGTGGTTATGGGCATTGCCAAGCAAGAGGTACCACCATTGCTTACCTTTTACACTTCTGTAAGGTATGAATTACAATAGCAAGTTTTCGTTATGTAATTTAAATTTTTAACAAAAAAGAGACCAGCTTTAAAAAAATACAATTATACAATTTTGAGTGATTGCATTCTGTGGTGAATTGAAGCCATTATGTACCATAGAAAAAAGCCATGTTCTTTTAATCCACTCCTGTGGGTGCAGACCTATTGCAGATGTGAACTTTTGATTAGGTTATTTCAATTGAGGAGTTGCCCGAAGGTAGGTCTTAGATCTTTTATTGGAGTCCTTTAAAAGAGATGAACCCCAGAGAGCTCAGGGAAGCTCACAGAGAAACACCCAGAGAAGTTTAGAGAAAAAGCCACCGACAGAGAAGCCAGAAGCTGAAGCAATGAAACCCAGGAGAGAAGGACCAGCAGACGTCATCGTGTGCATTCCCATGTGACAGAGGAGTTGATGGTAACCGGTTTTCGGAGAAGTCTCTTCCTATTGATGCCTTAATTTGGACATTTTTATGGCCTTAGAATTGTAACTTGTAAGCTGATAAATCTCCATTGTTAAAAGCCCATCCATTTCTGGTATATTGCATTCCAGAAGCTTTTGCAAACTGAAACACATTCTAATTCCATTTTTAAAAAAGGAGACATCTTTAGAGAGACCACAATATGCACCAAGAGACCTTTGGCTGGGCAAGGAGCCAGCCTCCACCCTCAGCGGCCTAGTCCTCTGCTCACTTGGACTCAGGGGGTCCAGAATGATCTCTTGCTTAGCCTTGGCCTTTCCTAACCCAAACCAGCTGCCTCTAGAGGGCAACTCTTTCTTCTGCCTTCAAGTTCCAGAAGTTTCCAAATCACTGGGCTTCCTTTAAGGCTCTGAGATATTGGATCAGATTTGTAGGTGGAGCTCAGAGACAGAGGGCCTAGGTCCAGCTGGGCATAAGTGAGTCTCCGTGTACACATGTGTGTACATGAGTACACATGTGCAAAAACTTGTGTGTGTACATGTGCACACCTGTGAATGTGTGTGAGCATCTGCTTACAGCACATGGATGGGGAGGGGCAGAGGAGGGACACCGGGAAAGGGCTCCAGAGGAGGGAACAGTAGAGGGTAAGAGTTGGGCCCTGGAGCTGTCTCAGGGATCCGGGTTCTGCCATGATAGCTGCTGACCTTGGGCAGGTCGCTGGACTACTCTTGGGTTTGTCTGTCATGCTGTAGGGGTTGGGTACTGTATGAGTCAGGGTTCTCGAGGGAAACAAAACTGACAGGATATATAGAGATATAATGTAAATATTATGAGATTTTTAAACATAGGAATTTGCTTACAGGACTGTGGGAATAAGCAAGTCCATAGGGCAGGCTGCAAGCTAGGAACATCAGTGAGGGTTTTTGATGAATTTCCCAAGAGAAGCTGGCTGGCTGAAGTAGAGATGGAAAAATTCTCCCTTCTCTGTCCCTTTTAGACCAGGCTGGAAGTAGTGCTGCTCACACAACTCTCACAAAAAGATAAATAAAAATTTGTTGGTTTTGCATGTAGTTCACAGAGGTCCACACCACCAGACAGTAGGACTTTCCACAGATCCTTCCTGGATAACTGCACCTCCAATCCTACTTGCACGGAAAGTTCTGACTGGTTCCATGTTCAGTTAAATCCTTACATGGAGCATTATTTTCTGGGGACTTTCTTTCCAGAAGCTTAGAATTTTCGAAACCATTATTTTATGGTTTCTTTGTGCCCAGGAATTCAGTTCTCAGTTTATCCCTTTTCTCTCATCTTTTAAGATAAGCTGCAAGAGAAACCAGGCAGCACTTCCCAAATTTAGCTTGGAAATGTCTTCAGCTAAATTATCCAAGTTCATCGCATTCAAGGTCTGCCTTCCATCTGTCATCAGGACTCAATTTTGCCATGTTCTCTGCCACTTTATAACAAAGATCAGCTTTCCTCCAGTTTCCAATAATAAATTCATCATTTTCTCATCAGAAGTATCTTTAGCATCCATATTTCTACCAACAGTCTCTTGAAAGCAGTCTAAGCCTTTTCTATCAAGCACCTCACAGTTCTTTCAGCCTCTATCCATTATCCAGTTCCAAAGGCATTTCCACATTTTTGGTGTTTGTAATAGCAGCACCCCACTCTCCTGTACCAAAATCTGCTTTACTTTCCTAGGCTGCTTGAGCAAATACCATAAAATGGATCTGGTTTAACTATGGGAATTTATTTGCTCATGGTTTGAAGCTGGGAAAAAGTACAAATCAAGGGTCATCAAGGCGATGCTTGCTTCCAGAAAACTGTGGTGTTCTATAGTTGGCTGCTGGCAATCCTTGGTCCTTAGCTTGTCACATGGTAAGGCACATGGTAGCATCTCTTGGTCTCTCCATTCTCTTCCCGTTGATATTCAGCTGTTTCTTCCCTGTGGCTTTTCTCTCTCTGTGTCTGAATTTCATTCTCTTATAAAGTACTCCAGTAACAGTACTAAGACCCATCCTGCTTGAGGTGGGCCACACCTTAACTGAAGTGGCCTCATCAAGAGGTCCTACTTACAATGGGTTCACACCCACAGGAATGGGTTAAATTTAAGGACATCTTTTCCTGGGGCACATCGCTCCAAACCACCACAGGTACAGCCCTCCCTCCTCTGATCGTGGTGAGAAGGTCATGAGGTGCCAGGGCAGAGCATCTATCCAGAGTCTGGTCAGCTGAGGGTATCCTTGAGGCTGCCCACTGCACCCCACTAGCCTGAAGGTGGCCTGGAGCAGACAGGGTCAGAGCCCCCACACCTCCACAAGGCCTGCACAGAGCAGGTACCCATCAACAGTTGTGGCACTCACCCACTCACTCACTCCAACTCGTTTACTCACAGAACAATCATCAAGCACTGGAGGAGCAGTTTTGTGTGGACAAGGGCACAAGTGACCACTCTCTGGGAGCTGCTGCAGTTTATGTGTGTTCGTGCTGGGGCTGTTGGGCCCTAAATGCTTTTTGGTGGAACCGAGGCCAAGGAAGTTGCAGTCCTTCCAGTGTACTCTAGATGGCAGCAGAGACCCACATAGGGAACCTATTGGGCGCTGCAACTAGCGAGTAGCAAGCCAGCTCTCAACTCTGTGTGTGTGTGTGTGAGTGTGTGTGTGTAAGAGCACAGGAGCAATACAGATATACCCCAGGGGACAGCCCCCGACACTGTGGCTCTAGACAAATTGTTTCCTCTCTGGGGGCCTCAGTTTCCTCATGTGTGAAATAGGGTTTGTTTAGAAGCCTGTGTTGGCTCAAATATTTAAGAGGTTACCCTAGTCTAGGGTGGGTTCAGAATGAAATAGAGACCTAAATACAGGAGTGGAAACCATAAAGTTAAGAGAGAATAATTTGTGTCATTAGAGTGGGAGGGGAAGACTTTTTAAACACTACCTCTGAAAGCCCCAAACTATAAGGATGAAAAGTTGATGGATCTGACCAAATGGAAATTAGGATTTCTGGTCCTAGAACGCTGTAGACAGTCAACAGACCGGAGTGGGTAGGGGAGCCATCCTGCCAATCAAAACAAAAAAGTACACCCCAAGGGAAAAATGAGCCAAGGACCTGAGCCGGAGATGCACCGAAGGGGAAGAGAGAAGCCCAGAGACATCAGAGACTAGGAAGTCGCAAAGCAAAGGAAAACGCTTCACCCAGGATGTTGGCAAAAATCTAAAAGTTGGATACTCTGGCGGTTGGCCACGACTAAGGAAGTCGGAGGCTTCCGGCCTTACAAGCCATCCTGAAGGGCCGCCTGGCAGCCTGCAAAGCAAACAACCCGATTCAGGTGGATTCCTGAGGCTCCAAGAGTAGTAAGTCCAGGTCAGCCACTTCCTAGGTCGCCTGTAAAATCCGGTTCTCGCACGACCAAGACGGGACGGGGTTGGGCCCGCGCTGGGGTCTCCCGTGGTGGTTCCGGATCGCGGGAGGTTTCCTCTCCTTCAGGAAGCCAGAGTCCGGGCGACTCCACCCCATCCCTATTTCTGCCCCCGCTCCGGGGCGGCGGGGCGCCCCCTACCCTGTCAGGGCGCGCCTGGCCCTTTAAGGCTGACCGAACGGGGACCCGAGCCGAATGACGCGCCCCGGCGGGGGTGGGAGGTGGGGGTGCGGTCACGTGGGCCGCCGGCGGCGCGACTCTCGGCCCAGGGCGCCCAGCAGCCGTCGGCTCCCGCGACCGCCACCCCTGCCCCTCGCCAGAGCCGCCGCCAGGTGCACCGCCGCCAGGTACACCCTCACTGGGCCCCCCTCGGCGGCCCGCCTCAGGAACCTCGCGTCCGCTCGGCGCCCGACCCCTTTCCGTCTTGACACGTGCCGGGACGGGACTCGTTTATGCCCGGTTGCGCGACTACCTCCCCTTGCCGCGCGTCGGTACTCCCAGGAGGTTCGCCCGCAAGTCCCGTCCTGTCCCCGGCCCACAGCCCAGCCTGCACAGACGCTCCAGAGCTGGACCGTGTTGGAGGAGTCTGGCAGGACTCACTCTTCCCCTCTCCCCCAGGTGCCCCTGGACGCGCCAGGCTGGGGCCTCCTCTGAGCGCCCCGTGGGGGCCATGGATGGCGAGACAGCTGCGGACCAAGGGGGGCCGGCGCCCCGGCCCGGTGCACCCAGAGGACCCAGCTTGGGCGGTGCTCTGGCCCTCGGGGTGCGGCGGGAGCCGAAGAAGTACGCTGTAACCGATGACTACCGGTTGTCCAAGCAGGTGCTGGGCCTGGGTGTGAATGGCAAGGTGCTTGAGTGCTTCCATCGGTGCACTGGGCAGAAGTGTGCCTTGAAGGTCAGTGACCCCTCAACACAGCTCGGGGTGACCCGGAGGTCCCAACAGCAGAGGCCTCTGGGCATAAGCTATGGCCAGGGCTCTTACTCAGTCTTCTATGCTCAGTATCACATTTCACCCTAATACTCCTCTGTGAGGTCAGGCTGGTGGTCCTTCCTGCTTTACAGATGGGGGAAACCAAGGCTTAGTATAGCTAAGCTCAGCGTGCCCCAGTGTGCAAGGGGTGGAGTCAGTGTGGGTAGATCTGCTGCACCCGGAAGCAGGGAAGGGGTTGCTCCTGGCTGTGGGACTCTGGCTGGGCCTGTGTGTTCAGGCCCTAGGGGAGGCCCTCACTAAGACTGACTGCCCCTTCTGTGAGAAGCTCTAACAACTAGGATGGATCCAAGTTTCCCTCTGCCTGAGGCTGATCCCTTGCTCAGACTATGGCCCCTGGTCTGTTCTGGGCTGCAGCAGTGGGAGCTTCCCGGGGCTGACAGGTGGGCAAGACTACCCTGGAGCGGTAGCCCATCGCATCTGTGAGCCAGGCGGCTGATGGTCTCCTGCTGAGTCACACACCCATTTTGAAAGAGGCAGGCCCTGCTCCCAGCCTTACCCACCCTGGTTCTGGACAAAGAGTGGGGCAGCCATCAAGCCACACCATACCACAGGTTCCCTGGAGGCCTGGCCCAGGTTTCTCTTGATACAGGTGGAATCAGGAGAATCTGGGAATGGCTGATCTAGCCACATGGTTCTAGCTTTAATCACACAGTTCTGGGCCCAGGACCCCACCCAATACCAGAATCCCTGTGCTGCAGGCCACTTGGATGGTGGAGCATGGAAGGGAGAGTGGCTCCTGGAAGTTAGAAATACAGGCAAAGTATCTTCCCATTTTATAGAAGTCGTGATTATGAGCCTGAGAGCAGAGTCTCATAGATGTGGCTCTAATCTCTGCCCTGCATTTGCAAACTCTTGTACAAAGTCCTGGGCTCTTGAAGCCAGGTTTCTGCCTGTCTTTTGGGGGAAAGATAAGGGGTGATGTGAACTTGAAATGAGATGATGCTTGCAGAGTACTTGGTGCAGGGCCTGGCAAGGCTACGGGACTTTTTTAGGGCAAATGGTCTGCAAGTATCTGAGCAGGGAAGGTGGCCCCTGTTCCTTGTGTCTTTCTCAGGGGCGCTAAATAGGGCTGATCGAGAAGCTTGCCTCCCTGGGATGGCCTTGGAGGGAATTATGAGGATGGACCAGGGGGAGGCTCAGGGCTGGGACCTGACCCAGGCATAGCTTCTTTGCCTGTTAACCCAGCAGGGGAGGCAGGGGAGGGGGGCTTTTCAGAGTCCTGGGCAGGGGATTCTCTGGGTCCTTCAGGGAAAAAGTGGCTCTTCTGAGGGGGATGAACGTGGGGGGTGGGAGTCCCCACCCTCTTCCTGGGCTCCATCCTAGCCCCTTTGCCTGTGCTGGGGCCAGGGGGCAATCTGGATAGGTGAGTGGCTGACGGAAGTCTGAGAACCATTTTTCAATACCAAGGGTTTGGGCCTGTGAACCAGGGCTGAGCTCTGAGCTCCAGATGTCATGAACAAGACAGGCATGGGGTAGGAGGCCAAAGTTTTGTGAACCCGGGCAGCACCAGCTGGAAGTATGGGCTGGGTCTAGCCCGTTCTCTATAGTCGCTGTGTCTGTTTGTCTGTGTGACTTTCCCTCAGTGACTTGGGGAAACTTCTGTTTTCTGATGGCAGCAACTTCCAGAGCACCTCCCTTCAAATCTAGGGCCTCAATGTTCTCCCTGTTCTAGACTGTGAACTGGGGTAGGCCTAGAGCAGTTTCTCCTCTGTCCCCCTTTAGGCTTTAGTGGTGAATATGATTCGGGGTATTGGCTTGGAAACTTTGGGACTTGGCTCCAAGTGGGCCTTCTCAAAGGGGGTATGGATTACATGTGGTCTTTCCTCCAGCACCTTCCTGTTCTTGGTCTCCACCACCCAAGTGACCAAGCCTGAATGCCCGCACCCAGCTAGGCCAGGTCCTTACCACTTCCCAAGGCAGCCTCTTGGGCTGCTGGGAGCCTCTGGGCCTCATCAGGAGCCAGCCAGGCACAGTCATTTGTATCTATACCACAAATGGCTATAGCCACAAGGAGGGAGGTGGCACCTCCTCTCTTCATATCCTCTGCCCCTCATCTAATGCTTCCCAAGTGCTCCCTGGTTAAGACCTGGGGACTTGGCACATGGGCAGGGCTGGGCCCAAGGAGCTCAGCTAGCTCACGGATGAGTCCCAGCCCTCCCTCCTCTTCTGCCTAGTGCTCTCCTTTGCTGTGCTAGTTCAGCCTGGTAGAGGCCATAGCATTGTTTGATGTCTTTCTACCTCTCTGGGGCTACCCATGAGGTCTGCAGGCTGGCCTGTCTCATCTTATAGCCTGCCCAGGCTGTAGTCCAGGATGAGCTAGACTTGTTCAGGCTATCTCTGCCCTTCCTGGTGGTCCACCCCCTGTTGCCTGAGATGGCAGATAGTGCTTAGCACCAAGCCTGGAGCACAGCACGCACTCATAAAACAGGAAGAGCTGTGGTTGCTGCCCCTGTAGCTTGCTATTTGTGTGGCCTTGGAGGAGCAGACCCCTCCCTCCTGCAGAGCTGGGCCTCTTCCCCTTTCCTTCAGCCTCTGACCACCCACTTGGTCAACCCTGGCCTCATTCACAGTCAGCTGCTCCCTCCCAAGGCCAGCTTCCACCACACTTGCAGTCATTCCACTCTCCATTCTACCCCAAGCACTCTCTGCTGTCCTGTCAACAGGAACGGAAGTGCTGAGTAGTATTGGGACTGTCCGCCACAGGAGAGAGCATTTTGGGGGACAGGGAACTGTCTCCTGCTGACCTCCTGCTTGAGCCCCCTCCCAGGCCTCGCTTGTTAAATGGCACCCCTCAGCTTCAGCCCTAGCTGGGGACAGCTTTACCCCTCTCTATTGCCCATCAGTCTTCCCACCATACCCGAGACCCAGCCCTCAAATCTTGAAAACTTATCACTCATGTAGCAATTGGGACCCAAAGTGAGGGGTCAGAAATCGCATGGCTTGATTGGGGGAGAGTGGCCAGAATCTCCGTTCCTCCTGACTTCCTACCCAGCCATTTGTGGTCTTCAGCCTCCTGGCATGCAGAAATGACCATGGCGCTAAGTTCTAAATAAAAGCAACAAGAGGTCTTGAGGAGACAAATGGGGTCTGCACGTGGGAGAAGAGGTGGAGTCTTCCCTTCTGCCCCTGTCTCGTGGGCCTTTGCCCTCTGCCCTCTGGAGCATGTTGGAGGCCTCTGTGGGCTCCCAGTGACCTCCTGTTCCCTTTTCCACCAAGGAGAATGGAGCAGTGGGTGGTGAATCCACATGCCCAGGAGACCCCTGCAGAGTTGTCTGGGTCGAGTCCCTGAAGACAGTGTCTTCCTCCTGGGCCCAAGATCGAGGGGTTGAGGGAGGGCTGCTGGACTGTCTTGCCTGGGACACTTCCTTTCCCCTCAGTGACACAGTGCTGGCTCAGGTGCCTGCTGTGAGCCACACTCTGCTCTCTGTGCTCCATGTAGGAGATCTCAGTGATGACCAACAGCTCAACACAGAAGAAGGCACATTTATTCCAACAGACAGGAAACTAAGCTCTGGAAGTCAAGAGGAGACCTTGCCTGAGGTCACATCGTGACTTGAGGACTTGACTACACATCTTAAGTATGGCATTTGAGGCCTCCACAATGCAGCCCACCTGCATCTCTCCTTCTCCTGCACCAGAAAATCCCTTTCTGTCAAGGCTTAACCCCAATACCCCCCTTTCCAGGAAGCTGTCCAGAGCCCCTAGCTTTGGCTCCCTTGAAGCACCTGGATCCTTTTGAGCCATGGAAGGTGCTTACCTGAAACCGTATCACCAAAACCTGAGCAAGGTTCACCTTATGTACACCTGGTATACCGTAGGGACTCATCAATGCTTATTGAAATAGCCATGCTTTGGCCTCTCCAAGCTTTGGAAGGAGCACTGGTAGCTGGACTTCTTCTGGATTTCTCTTTCTCCATAGGAGAGGGGTTTTTGACTGCTTCTCAAAGACAAGCCACAAATGCTCTCTGTTTCTCCTGCACTGTGGCCTATGAATTCACAAATGAGTTCAACATATCTCCCAAAGAGAACCGATAGGCCTCAAGGAAATGCCCACTGGTGAGGCCGTTTCTGCCCCCTACCTGCTGTTTTGGTCCCACCTCTGAGAAGTGGGCAGAGGGGCTCTCTCCAATCAAAATGCCAAGTGCAAGGAAAATGTGAGCCAGATGCAGAGACTGGGGTCCGTGGACCCAGTGCCCAGAATCCTGGATGCCTCACCCTGCCTGGGGGGTAGGGTGCCCATTGTAACATGGGCTGGTGCTGCTGAACTGGATTTGAGGCTGGGTGGGGCAGTCAGGCCAGCCAGGCACTTTCTCATTTGGCAGCCACCGCCCCTTCATCTACCAACTCCAGACTGGTCAGGCCACCCTCCTTGGGGCCACTTGTCACCTAGTTAACAAATCAGAAACCACGTGTAAGGGCTGGTGGTCCTGTACAACAGAGTCCCTGGAAGTGATTTCAGGGCACTCGGAGTTCTTCCCAGGTGGCCCCTCGCCTGGCAGGAAAGAAGCTGAGGAGATCATGTGACACCATACTGAGTCTTCTGAACTGCCAGGGTGTAATCTGCTTTTTGAACAAGGAACCTAGGGAGGGCATCCAACCCTAAGAAATGCATCTCCAGTGGTGGAATTTTAGGCAGGGGTTGATTATTTTGAGATGCTTCATGCCACATGCCTAGCTGGCTTTGCTCATGGCTTTAGAAACTACACTCTGAGCCTATTGTCAGGATCCCCTCTGTTGGGGCTTCTGGAGTCTTTTCCCACCCCATCCAGGATCAGATGCCAGTTCTCCAGGATCCAGGCCTTGGTGCTGTGGATTCTAACACTCATAAATGGCTAACAGTTTTCCAGTATATTTTAACAGGCCCTGTGCCCAACATATGACACATGTTGTCTTACTAACTTCTGACCTTCCTATTTTATGCATGAAGACACTGAGGTTTAGAGACCTGGACTACTTGCCCAAGGTGCACTGCTGGAGAGTGGCAGGGCTGGGCTGGGAGCCTGGGCATCTAAGTCACTCCATGGCTCCTGCAAGTCCGTGTACACATGGGAGACTTGGTCCCTGGAAGGATGCTGGCATTGTCCTCCATGGATCAGAGTATCTGGGAGCCCCAGCAGCCTTAGCTGGGCCCTGAATGATGCTGCTGGTGGTGTTTGCCCCCTTCTGCCCAGTCTTGCTCACTGTGTGGACTGGACAGGTAGCATTCCCATGAAGCTAGCACATGAGGACCATGGCGGCTGCTGGACTACCTCAGCAAGGTCACAGGGCTCATTCCAGGCCATGTGAGTCCTGGGCAAGCTGGCCCAGCAGAGCCCAGAGCACCACAAGCAGGAAGTGAGGCTGGCGGGTGGGTGACAGGAAACTGTGTCTGGGCTGGGCCAGCCCGAGGAGACTTCCTGGAATAGGTTGCCAGCTTTAATCCAGGCCTCTAGTCTGAGAAGGATGCAGATGACAGAGGAGGGCACAGAGTATTTGTAACAACGTGGCGGGTTTAGACCGCCCAGCTGTGGTGCGTCCCGGGGGCCACGGAAGAACTCAAAGGCTTTGTTGACCACAGAAGGACTCAAGGGCTTTGTTGAGGAGATTTTTGCATAGGGCCCAGGATGAGAAAAAGGATGGGAGAGTGGTGACTCTCCCTATTTGCCCTGGCTCAGATCTCAACCCTCCCCCAACCAGAGGCCTCTATATCTGTATCTGGTGCCCTCCTTTAATGTGTGGAGCAGAAATTGTCTCTCCTCCCAAGTGCTTTCTGTTCTAACATCACTGGGACCCTGGTGGAGCACCAGTGCCAGGAAGCTGCAGGGCTCCTGGGTCGCAGGGGCTGTTGTTCAGGCTGAGTGGGAAGATCCTTGTCTCCATGACAACAAAGCTCTCTGTTCTGTTTCTGCTGAGGTTTGCATTTGGGAAAGTGGTTTACCTATTTGGATCCCCATCTTCCTCTCTCAGGGCCTTCTTGGGACATTGGCTTATGTTCCTACCCCTAGGTAGGAGCAGCAATTGGGTCCTTGGCAGCTGGCTGCAGTGTGTCCAAGGGTGATGGCCACCAGTCAAGAGCTGAGGACAATGGGCAGCCCAGGAGAGGGGTGGGTGGGGGTTTGAGCACTCCTGGGCCCTGTAAGAGCATGCACCAAGCACTTCCTGCACAGGTAGCTCTGCTGCTTTGGATTGGCAGAATCATGGCTCCCGTGGCTCCAGTGTTTTCCGAGGAGAACGTTGGTTCTGCTGCCTTTGCGCCTATCTTTTGGAAACCATGTGGGGTCCCACGTGAGAGGCTGCCTGGGATTGAGGGAGGAGCAGGGCTCTGGGCTGAGTTTCTTTCTGCTACTTTCATCCCAAGTGACCTTGTTCAATAGGCAGTTTGGGAATCCTTTGCAAACCATCATCTTTGTGGGGCAATTGAACCCTGAGTGTGAGGCTTGAACTCGTGGCGGGGAGCAGGATTCAGCTTGGTGGCCATAACTACCCCTGTTGAGAGGGGAGGGATAGGAGCAGCCGTGTCTGCTTGCTGGGGGTTTCCTACGTGCTAAGCACAAACAAGCAGACTCTAAGAACGAGGTGTTACCGGCCCCGTGTCATGGATGCAGAGACGGCGGCTCAGAAAGGCAAACTGCTCACTCAGGGTCACATGGAGGGGACATGCCCAGGCTGGGCTGGAACAGCCTGTGTGGCAGCCAAACCCTGGCTCTCAGCCACCCCTCCCTGCATGGCAGGCTCAGCCAGGATCCAGGCCTGGGCCCTTCTGCTGGGCTGCAGTCTGCCATTTGTAAAATAAGGGGCTGGACCTCCACTTGACAAGGGCCTCCCTTCTGGCTGTGAAGACCCTTTTGGAGGACAGTGACCACAGACAGTGCCAGAGAAGCAGGCAGGTGGGAGGTTGCTCTTCCAAGTAGATGGGCAACCTGGAGACTGGCCAGAGGGTGCCCCAAGATGCCTCTCCCAGGCCAGCCAGTGAGTGGTATTGCCAGGGAAACAGTCAGCCATGTGATGCCACCAGTAGAATCTGTGCTCTGCCAGGGATAGGAGCTCTGGGGTTATGGCTCAGGTTTGAGGACCCCTCCCCATCCTGTTCCATGGTCCAGTTAAGTCCTTGAGTCGGCCTGAGCACCAGGTACCAGGGTGTATCTTCACCCTAGGAAGGCCTGAGAGAGTAGGGATGAGTCACTGTGGCCCATTCCCATGCAGGGATGTCCCTCAGCCCTGTCAGGAGCGCCACCCAGTTCCCCTGGAGGGTGGGTCCTCTCTTCCCCTCGACTCTTCCTTGTGGTCCTGGCTCTGTGATGTGATCAGAAACTAGGAAGTCTCTTAGGAGCCAGCTGGGTATCAGGACCTCAGAACCCCATTGCTCCCATTAAACAGGAGCAGGAGGGAGAGAGGGGCCAGAGACCAAGGGAGATTGGAAGCCTGGACAGCTAGTGCCCGGCCACCCTGGCAGGGGCCTGACTGAGAGGTAGCTGCCTCTGCTCGGCCAGGCCTGTGCGGGGAGCTGCAGGGACATGGACGAAGCCAAGGAAAACAGGAGAGATGCTGAGCAGGCACGATGCTGGCCTCAGCAGGGGCAGTCTGAGGGTATAGGGGTGGGGTGTGGAAGGTTCCCTAGGGTTTCCCAGTACACTTCTGGGGGTGGTCCTGCCCATCCCCCTAAAGCCCCACTTCTTAGTCCTTTGTCATCTCGTCTGGGTGATGTCTCCTCCAGTGGGAGGGAGCCCAGCTTGGCCATTCCTCTGAGAACTAGAGGGTGCTGGGCTCCATTTCTCCAGAGCTGGCCTCAGCTGCCCGGGTCAACTCCTGCTCAGGGAGGGTGGCCACTGCCTCCTGCAGCCCTGGGCCAGCTATGCATGATCCGCTGTGGCACAAGTGCCAAGTAGGGTGGGGGCACAGACACCATGGCTGAGGTGGGGTCTGTTGAAGGGATGTTATCTCTGAGATTAGAAGAAAATACTTGTGTTTCCTGAAATTTTCCAGTCTTTTGATGGAAATGTCCTATTTTTACACTGTTGGAGAAAAAATAGAACCAGGGTAATGTTTCACAAATTATGTAGCTGATTTTGACACAAAAATTCATGTTTTTCCTCTGAGAAATTAGGGGAGGAAACAGAACCCGGACCCTGTGAGTATGAATTCAGGGGGCTCATGAGGGGCCTGTGTGGCTTACCCCAGACCCCTATAGGAAGTCTTTGGGTAGATGGGGCAGAAGGCAGGGATCTGGCATCTGAGGGGAAGGGTTCTGATGTAACCTGGGAGGGAAGGGGAGAGGAGGAGGCCATAGTTCTTTCTGGGCATCTTTCCCTACCTGTAAAACAGGTGCTGAGGGACCCAGGCTTACCTATACCCCCTCCCCTCTCTGCTGCCACATGTGAGGAGAGTGTGTACCCATTTCCCAGATGGGGAGCTGGGGCTCAGGGAGGTTAAATGACCTGCCCAGGGTCACACACTTTGCAGAAGGGGACACTGCTCAAAAGGATGACTGGAGTGTAGGTGGCGCAAAGGTATCTGTCTCCTGGGGAGTGGGGGAGCTGCCCCAGAAAGTGAGATGCATCCCTTCATCCAGTCCCCCAAAGCTGAGAGTTGGGTTGTCTGATTTGGGTCCCCAGTTCTCAGCCTTCTCTCCTTCCCCAAGTGTCACCCCCACCCCCACCCACCCCATTGAGATCTGCTATTCCTAGGCCACCCTGTCCCCAC
>PVKY010002046.1:0-27909 GCA_004027775.1 Bradypus variegatus | reverse complement strand
AGGAAAGGAACCAAGTTTCTGGATTCGGGGAGGACTGGGAGAACGCTGGGTCGGGAGGAGGGGGCTTCAAGTGCAGAAGGCAAGTGAAGAGGCCTCGGAAACGCAAATCGCGGTTGTTTTTATGTCACGATAGCCACGATAGCCAGTCGTGAGGACAGGATCGCAGCCTCTGGAATTTACGGCCCCGGGGCGTTTCCGGAGTCCAAGCAGCCAGGGTAGGCGCTCCGGGTTTCGGCGCAAAGGTTCTGAGGGCGGGCTATGCTTTCTCCTGCGCCAATTAGAACGCCGAAGCCCTCGGCAACAAGAGGCTGATTGGTCCTTGCCGCCACGCCACGCAGCAAGGGGCAGACCCTCGCGCCGGCCCGCAGGGCGCTCGCGGGGCGCTCAGGTGACGCCTCTATGGAGGGGGCGGCAGCGGAGGCGCGAGAGGCGACCGCCGTGGCCCAGGACCTGCTAGCGCTGGGGTGAGGGAGTGTGGGGGTGATCCTGAGGAGGGACGGGGAGGGGCGCGCCTACCCTCAGGACCGTCACTGACCTCCCCCACCCCTCTCGCCTCCTCGCCCGCCTCAGGTATGAGGGCTTCGCGGAGGCGGCGGCGCGGGGCCCCTCATGCCCAGACTTCAGGGCTCTGTGCGCGCGGCTGCTGGCAGAGCTGGCGGCTCTGGGTGCCCTGGGGCAGGAGCAAGAGGAGGGCGCGGAGGCGCTGAACGCCGGCGAGGGTGTGTACGGAGCGGGAAGGCCAGGGGGGTGGGCCCTGGGTGCCGCCGCCGCCGCCGCCGCCGCGCCCTGACGTCTCCGGCCTCCTGCAGGCCCCGGCGCGGAGGAGGAATTCCTGAGACTCCTGGCCGACCTGCTGCGGGCGCTGCATTGCCCGGACGGCGCGCTCTCCGCCGGACGCTGCGAGGCGGTGCTGCGGGCGCCCGGCGCGTGCCTGCGTCTGCTGCGTGAGCGCCGGCCCGCGACGCGAAAGTGGGCGAGGCTCCGGCCTCTAGGGTGGGCGGGCTCGGGGGTGGGGCGTGGACGGTTTTGAAGGGGGCCCCAGGGTCTGAGGTGGGAGGAGTTAGGATATTGGGTTGGGCGCAGGGCGTTGAGAAGGGCGGGGACCCCTGCGGGCCCCGGTGGTTTGGCTTTAGATGAAGTCGCGCAGGTGGTTCCGAAATGGGCGGGGTCCACAACGGGCAGCGGGTGGAGTGGGGGCAGTTCTAGATCTGTTTTGGAGTCGGGACCTAGTGGGAGGGTTTTTGCTGCTGAAGGGTTTGTTTTCCCCGTTAGGTGGAGTGGTAGCCCTCTTCGACTGCCCCGCGCTCTTTCTTTCCCTATTTCTTAGGCTTTCTCTGCTCAGAGCTCCAGGCTGCCCGCCTGCTGCGCCTGCGCTCCCTGCTGGACCCCAGCCCTGTGCCGCCTGGGGAGGGAGGGGCAGAGGAGGGAACCGGAATGGTCCGGGAACTGGTCCTTATCCTGCAAGCTCTGGGACTGCCTGGACCCACGCCGGGGATCCCCGCCAGCCGGTTGCTGCAGGAGTTTCATGCCAAGGTGTGGAGCCGGAATCTCTTCCCCAAGGGGGCCACCTCCCCTTTCTTCGGTGGCGGGGAGTGGGGGATGGGGTGGGGTAGGGGAGGCAGGTCTTTCTCAGATCGGTCTGACAGGCGTGCCCCCACCACAGAAGATGGTTTTCTAGAGCCGTCACCATTGTGCTTGGTTCTGTGGCCTGGGTCCTCAGAGTAGTGGGAACCTGGGGTCCAAAGGGGGGTCCAGCCTGTTTCTGGCCCAGTTGCCTTTGATGCCTTCTCCCATCAGATCTTGGAGCTGCTGCCTTCCCTGCCTGCAGAGACCATGCAGCCCCTCCTCAGCCATCCGCTGGACTCACCCAGATGGGTAAGACTCTGTGGCTGTATGGGTACAGCATCCTCACCCAGAGATGGGTGAAGGGCGCTGGGTGACTGAGTCCTTTTCTACCAGGAAGCCTTGGAGTCCCTGTCACAAAGCTTGCGAGACCAGTACTGCTGCCGCCGCTGCCTCCTGCTCACACGCCTGGACCTCACAACATCTGCTTTCCGCTGGAGTGATCAGGCACAGGTGTGGGGAAAGGACCTGGGCAGGAGTGAGGAGGCCCAGCTGTGGGGGCCACAGCTGCAGGGAAGAGGAAGGAGGGCCAGGAACATCAACCTCTTACAGGTTCTGAGGCCCAGGTCATTTTAGAAACAAGTGAGGCTTGGAGCTTCTCAAATTTTGGGGATCTCCAGAGCATTCTAGAATTCCCATCTCTGAGCTGGGAGTGACTTCAGAGCTATGCCACTTACTTTAGAGATGTGGGGAGTTGAGGCCCTGAGCCAGAGAGCAGGGCTTCCAAGACGACTTGGAAGATCCTACCTGAGGGGTACCTTAAGCTCCTGGGTACCTTCTCCATGTCCACTCACCCCCAGGCCCAGGGAGAGGCTATGAAGGCGGTGCTGATCCCAATTCGGGAGGCTCTGACCCCAGAATCGGCTGTCTCTATCGCCCATGTCCTGGCTGCCCGAGCTGACCTGTCTCGCCTTGTCCCAGCCACCAGTGTGGCTGCCCGCCGAGGGACCTGCTGTGCCATCAACAAGGTGGGCACCTGGGGCTGGGGAAAGGCCCTGACAACCTTGGCCTCCAGATCCTTTCAGCCTTTACCCGGTCTAGCTTGTCCTTTCCCACCTGGGTTCCTGCTCCAGCCCTCAAGACTCGCCATGTCTAACACACCTACCACAGGGCAGCCAGAAGGATCTTTCCAACACAACAATCTGACCATAACCATCCCTAGGTTAAGATCTTTCCATGGCTCGCCAGTGCCTTCAAAATAAAGTCCAGCTTTTTACTGATCCCCTGCCCACCTCTCCAGCTTTGGCTTCAAATCCTTTCCCACCACCCTATTCTGTTGATTGCATTAGTTGTTTTAATTTTAAGTAGAAATACCCTTTGTTTAAATGATTACATATTTAGCCACATACCCCGTGAGCAATTTTAGACTTATGCAAATAAGTATTAGGGAATATGGTCTAGAACAGCAAAGAGTAAGGCAAAATTAAGTTAACAACAACAAAAAAGTGATTTGTTTCCAGGAAAAGTAGTAAGTAAATACTCGTGGTACACAAATGATGGATATTTAGAAAAACCACTGGTTTGCTGGAAATGTTATACAAAACCCCATATATAAAATAGACAAATTTGAAGTATTTTTGTTAATACTGGTTGGGGCCTTGGGCCTCTGTCATCCTCCTCACCTTTATTTCCTTCTTGCTGAGGCCCCTGGAACCAGTTTAAAAGCTCCTGGCCCACGTCTTTTGCCAATCCAGCTCTCCCTCCTAGACACTGTACCTAAACAGTCAACATCTGCCCTTCCTTTTTCAGTCTCATGCTGTTCCCTTTGCTCTCTGGCCCCCTTGTCCAAGATAATTGTCTTCTCTGAATCTCAAATCTAATAAACCCTCAGGTGCTTATGGGCAATGTGCCAGACCGGGGAGGCCGTCCAAATGAGCTGGAGCCTCCCATGCCCAGCTGGCAGAGCCGAAGAGAGGGCGGAGATGGGCGGAAGGCAGGCCGCCAGTGCTGGGGCCGCAAGAAGAAGAAGAAGTAAAGGGGACTGCTGGGTAGGGAAGTTCTCCCTGAGATGCTGAGGCCATTGGTAGAATTTGGGAGTCAGTTTGAGGGTTTCTGTTGTCTGGTACTCAGGTCCCCCACCTGCTGTTTCTGAGGCCCAAAATGTCCTACACCCATCCACCAGTCAACACCAAAGGCCAGGTTCTCTGTAAAATAAATTTAATTTATGACACCTGTAGGAGTTATCTCTGAGGGGGCCAGGTCGGGGGCATCTGGGTTTGAGGAGGAGTAGGAGGGCTCTGTCCCCTGGGTCTGGACAGACTCCTGCTGCTGTGAACTGCAAAGTCCTTTGCTCCTCGGCAACACATCTTTCCGTTCCTGTGGGCACAGGGAAGGAGACATTCAGGCACTGGGCAAACCCTTACTAGGTTTGTGGCTGCACTGTTAGGCACTGAGGATACAGCAGTGAAAGAAACATCAAAATCTCTGCTCTCCTGCAGCTGGCATTTCTGGTTGGGAAGGGCAGACGTTAAAGATGGTAAAGAGATAAGATAATCTAGTTTGTCAACTGGGGATAAGTACTATGGAGAAACATAAAGCAGGGAGGGACAGCCAGGACTGTGGGGAAATTGTAACTGAGGGGTTACCATCTCGGGCCTCACTGAGAAGGTGTCAGTTGAGCGGAGTCCCCAGGAGGGAGCCATCGGGGCCTCTGGGGCAGTGTCAGGCAGAGGGAACAGCCAGTCGGGGGCCCTGAGGTAGGAGTATCCGTAGGGTGTTCAGGGAACGCCAAGGAGGCCAGTGTGGCTGAGGCAGGTTGAGTGATGGGGCAGATGGTGAGAGGCAAGGTCAGAAAGGTGACGGGGCAGACTTGTGGGGCTTTGAGGGCCACAGTGAGGCCTTTGGCTTTTACTCTGAGGAGGAAGGAACCACCGAGGGTTCTGGGAGAGGAAGGCCATGCGATCGGTGTGCCCAGGCTCCCTGTTACATCCCCCTTCCTACTGCCTCCTCTCCCCTCTCTGGAGCCCAGGAGTTTGGAGCTCTATACACCCTATCCCTAGCCCCTCCGGACCCATTCTGACTGACAACATGGCAAATTGTACCCTCCCACCCAAGCAATTAAGAACTTTTGTACATTTTTACTTTCCTATGCTTCCCCAAATCTGTGTGGATTCCCCCAGGCAAATGGCCTGTGCTCTGCTCTCCAGCTGCAACAGTTCCTCCTCACCGTGTCTGGTGCCCAGGAAGAGTGTGAGGGCTCTGTCTGCGTCCAGGCGTGGCGGAGGTGGGACACGGGCTCCGGTTCCAGGGATAGTGCATAGGAGAGATTTTCCTCGGAGCCTGTTTGTGGGGTGATGGATGGAAGGGACGGGGGTGTGATGGGGAGGGCCTCAAGGCCTTGGAGTCAATCCCCATCCACCAGGCCCCCTTCCCAGGATGGCCACACCCTGGGGCTTACCAGAGCTGGCTTGGGGAACTGATGTGAGTGGGACTGGGGCCCCCGGGGGCCCCGCATCGCCCTTGGCTGCTGGCCTCTTCTTGCACTCCACCTTCACTTGGTCTCTGCAGTGTTTGTGGCAGCACATCCCACAGTCTGGGGGAAGGTCAGCAGTTAGCAGCCAGGGCCCAGTCCACACCTCCCAGCCTGCAGGTCCTGGAGGCCCTCCTCCCTCACTGATGCCCCACTCACCCCGACAGCGGTAGCCTTGCTTGGTGACACCCCAGAGCTGAGAAGAGGAAGCAGAGTAGGTTACCGACGCCAAGGCATGGAGGACTGTGCAATGGGGAATAGTGGAATTTCAGGATTAATAAAATGTAACCTATGGGCAGGGATTGTGTTGTGTTTCCCACTGTGTCCCCAGGGCCTATAACTCTGCCTGGCCTATGGTAGGTGCTCAGTAAATATTTTGATGAATTAATGAATGAATTTGGGATATAACCCAAGCCTTGTGATTTAGTCTTGGTTTGGAGATTGAGAGATGTGTCCAATACCCAGAGTTTGATATCCTGAATTTGGAAATAATCCCAGGTTTGAATCATTTGGAGTCTGGGGATTTGGAGATTGGTTCTGTTTGGTGATAATCTACCCATGTTTGGTTATTATCCAGAGACAGGGAGATTATCCAGGGTTTAGTTAATATTCATGGTTTGGCAATCATTCGGGGTGGAGATTATCTAGGATTTGGGGATTATTTGGAAATTGGAAATTAGCCAAGATGTAGGGAATACATTCAGTGCTTAGGGTTTACAGATTATTTGAATCTGGAGTACTGTCTGGAATTTGGGGATTGTCTGGGGTTTGGGGACTGTCAGCACTCCAGGGTGAGGTTGGTTTCTTGGCCCCAGGCTGTGAAGAGTTGAGGTCCCCCAGAGGAGGTGGGCCTGAGGACGACAGCAGGGAGAGTGCTCACGAAGCCGCTGCAGCTGTCACAGAAGGTGGGCTTGCGGAAGGTGACCTCGTGGAAGGCATGCAGGAAGGCCAGGCCCAGCTTGGAGCAGATGGCACTGGCCCGGAGCAGGTAACCCGTCAGCTCCTCTCGGCTGAACGAACCACTCCTGGGGGGCAGAAACAGTGCTTCGGCATGGCCGGCCCCTTTCTCTCAGTCCCGAGAGTCCAGGCCCCTGGCCCTCACCTCCCCTGGTACCAAGAGGCCCAGCCCCAGCCCACCTTCTTCCCCAGACTCAGAAGTCAGGCAACCCCAAATATCCTCATCTTTGGGGGGCCCAGAAGTTTGACCACTCACCCCTGGCGAGGGGGTGGGTGAAGGCCATGGCAGGCGAAGGGGAAGTTGCCTGAGAGCCGCTCAAAGTCTTCCTTAGAGATGGTTCCTCGGCCTTCAGGGTCATAGTTCTTGAACACAGACTTGGGAGGAGTGTGGGAAGGGGAGAGTAAGACCAGGTCATCAAGGTATGACCCTCAAGATCTTCGATCCCCTCCTCTGGGTTTAGGACTACACAGACATCCTCCCTCCTGGTCTCTGGGGGCTACAGTCCCCTCTTACCTCCACCAGCTGCTCCACATGCAGACCCAGGGTGACCGTGTCAGGCTTGGGTGTCACGCCGGGGGCCCACTCCACCACCAGGGGTGCTTTGAAAGGGGAAGGTGGCTGGGTTGGAACAGAACGGCACACTAAGTCAGAGTATTGGCATGGGCTGGGGTCAGAGGTCAAGGGTGAGGTCTTACCAGACTCTTAGGACAGCGAGGCTCCCGGGCATAAGAAAGCTCGTAGATCTCATCCTCCGTGTAGAAGAGATCCAGAGAAAGCTGGAGAATGGGCAGGGACGTTAGACATCCCTCAAACTCCCGGATCCTCCACCTACAGCCTGCATCCCTGCCTGGACCCCACTCTCCATCCTCTCCCACAAAGGCCCCCCACGCCACCCTCCACACCATCCCTTTCCCCTATGCCAGATATGCCACTTTCTCACAAGGCCCTTTTGTGATCTATTTACAGTTGCAACCCCCTGACACTTCCCATGCTTCTTTTGGCTGTATTTTCTCCACAGCACTTACCATCATCTGACAAACTACTTGATTTCCTTACATGCTTTGTTTTACTGGCTTTGTCTTCCCCACCAATATGTCAGCCCAGAGCAGAGCAGTGTTTTTTCTGTCTTGCTCACTGCTGTGTCCCCTGTGCCTAAAGTAGTATCTGGCACTCAGCAGCTGCCCATTGGGCTGAGGTCCCCTTAGAATCAGCAAAGCATACATAGGGCATTGAGACAGGGCTGGCTTCATGGGCCTGTGACCCGGGAGGTCTCCCTGGGAGCCACGCTTAGAAGGGCTTGCAGTTCCTCTAATGCTCCACTGCACCGTCTTAAAATTCTTAATTTTTGAACAAAGAATCCCACATTTTCATTCTGCACTGGGCCCTGCAAATTCTGCCGGTCCTATCATATGGTCTGAAAATCTCCTCAGTCTTAAGACTGCCAGTCTCTCCCAATTAAAAAATCTTCAGGATTCCCCAAAGGGTCTTAGTACAGAGTGTGGTGGTGAACACATGGACTCTGAAGCTCGCCTGCCTGGGTTCCAATCCTGTTTGACTGTTGTGGGGCAGTGGGCAAGTGACCTCACCTCTCTGGACCTCAGCTTCCCAATCTGCAAAGTGGGCACAATAAGGGTCTCCACCTCCTAGGGAACTGAGGTAATCTGTACAGAGTATTTAGCAGGGTGCCTAGCTAAGTAAGTGATCAGTAACTTGGGAGCATTTTGCTTAGATTCCTGGGCATGTTAAAGCTTGGAGTTTTGGACTAGCAGCATGAGAAACTCAGAACCTTGGACTTCAGGAGTGTGAAAACACAAAGCAGTCCTGGGAGCTCAGGTCAACAGATACTTGAGTCCTTGGGGAAATCAGAGAGAAAAATGCATCACTTATGTAAAGGTCAGTGTGTTTCAAGAACTACTTTAGGTGTTTTATATGTATTACATCATTGATTGGTTCTTCTCAACAATTCCCGTTTTGCAGGTAAAGAAACAGGCTGAGAGATTAAGTGACTTGCCCAGGGTCAAATAGCTAGAAAAAACCCTAGAAGTTCTGGCTTCAAAGCACTGTTCTCTGCTGGTCCTGTGGATCGTTACTCGCCAGGGCTCTGAGTCTCGTGACCTCCAGGCTTAGCCCCCTGGGAGTCCGGTCTGGCCGCGTCAGCTCACCGTGAGCAGGTGCAGCAGGTCCTCGTTGGCGCTGCAGGGTGGGTGCTGCCCTTGGAGGGCTGCCAGCTCCTGCAGCCGCAGGTAGAGACTGTTAAGCTTGGGCAGGTGCAGGCGGCCGTCAGGCAACCTGTCAGGCTGTGCCTCATGCAGGGACACCAGGTCCTTGAGGTGCACACCCAGTACAGGCAGCCGGAAGCCTGTAGAGCTGGCCCAGGTACGGCGGTAGTGGGCATAATTGTTGTGGGAGGCAAGGAGTTCAGTCAGCTCCAGCAGGGCCTGCATGGGTGGGGTGAGGGGTGGAAGGGTATGTTGGGGGGCATGTTATCAGTTCTGTTATGCTCTGTTCCCTGATCCCCTTGTAGCAGATTATCCCAGCAACTGTCTGTGTGGGCTCCAGACCCTGGGCCCAGTAGCCCTTGGACACCTTCCCGGGCCCCTTACACGTCCCACATTGGCCTCAGCATCTCTCCCAAATGGCTCCCCCTCTTGCATTCCCATCTCACGAAGGCCCAACCATCCCGCACTCCCCAGGTTAAAGGTTTGGGCCTTGTCTCAGATGTTTCCCTCCCCATCCCCCATGGTCCCTCCCCTGGGCCAGTCCTCTCTTTTTCTGCCCAGCCCCTGCCCCAGCAACCCCCCCCCCACCAGCCTTCTGTTGTCCCCCTTCAATCACTCTCCATATGGTGGCTGTGTTAGATTTTTCTAACACAAGAATTTGATTACATTTCTCTTTAGTTTAAAAAACTTCCTTAGCTCCCCAGGGCCCTCAGGACAAAGAACAAACCACCTAACATGGCTTACAGGATGCTGGGCTGTCTCGCTGGTCCCCTCACCAGGCCGCCTGCCTGCCTTCCCTCCTCAATTCACTTTCCGCTTCACCCACCAGAGGGAATTTTTCAAAATTCACATCCGATCATGGGTGCCACCAGCAGTCCCAAACTTTCCCAGCTCCCCACTGTCCTCAGGGTAAAGCCCAACACCTCAGTCCAGTTTGCAAGACCCAACAGATCTTCCCGTGCTCATCTCTAGACTAATTTCCTGCCACTTCCTGACTGCAGCCACACACCAGCTCACAGATGACTCTCTTCAGGCACTTCTTAGGACATTCCAACCTATGTTCCTCTCTTGGGTGGCCCTGATGTTGAAATCCTTTGGTGGGTAATTTAGAACTTGGACTTAAGTTCTCTGCTAGCATCTCTCTCATCTCTGTCTCCCTCACAGTACTGCTCAGGATCAGAGACACAGAGAGTAGAGAGGGGTCAGCACCAGGGGGGGTGGGGTGAAGAGGGGCAAAGAATGCAGCAAGGGCCAGGGTATCAGTGGGATTAGAGGGACAAGAGCTGAAGCGGGGGCATTGAGTGTCAGGGTTCAGATCAGCTGACCACTTGGAACTGTGGGGAGCAAAGTGGGGGCTTCACCTTGGTACTGTCAGGGCTCAGGTGGGCGTGGGAGTCCTTGAGTCTGGAGATGGCGCTATGACACAGGCCCCCTGTGACTGCCATCAGCGTGTTGAAATTCTGCAGCTGGTGGAGCTTCTGGAAGGGAGGGGTTGCACAGAGGTGACGGATATCATATGGGAGTGAGCGCAGGGAAGTTGGGGCACTCAGGCACGTGTGGCGCATGTGGGCATCAGACAGTTGAGGGAAGGTGGAGTGTCAGGCAGAAGTGGCCACGAGCATCTGTGTATCACAGAGAAGTCAGAGGTATCTGGGGGTTAGACAAGTGATAGACTGGTGTGAGGTCAAAAAACTGGGGAGAGAAGGAGTTGTACAGGTGTGCGGACTAGGCAGGTGTGTCAGACAGGTGTGAGGGTGTTAGATGTCAGATGGGCATCTGAGAGGCCAGAGGGCTTGACAGTCAGGCAGGTAATAGGAGACAAGAAGGTGTGGGTGCTGGGCTGGGGTGGGAAACCCCTTGAGAGGTGAAGGAAGCCAGACTGATATGGGGGGGGTCACACTGCTGTGAGAGAAGGTGTGGGAGGGATCCCCCTACCGTCCCCTTTTACAAGTTTGAAGGGTGGAGGTCACTCTGGGGAGATGGTGGGGTGAAGGAGGAGTGGAAGACGCTAAGACTGAGGAAACCCCAGGCAGACATAGAACCCCAAAGGGAGCCTGCACGAGGAAGCAAGGCGAGGAAAGACGTGGTCTGCGAGGACGTAACGGGCGTGGCCTCGGTGGGGAAGGAGGGCTTCCCTTTTCACCAGAAGGGCGGGAAGGTATCTGGAAAGGAGGGGGAAGGGAGCAGCATGACGCAATGGGGCGAGGCCAAGGAGGAACCGTCTCAGCGGGGCCGCCGGGGACTGGGGACCCGGAGCCTTGGTGGCGTTTGACGCGAAGGCTGGGGGCAAAGGAGAGTCTCTTTCTCCTGCTCTGGGGACAAACTATTCGGGCCTAGGGCCTGGGAAACGAGGCCAGGAGGGAAACCGTCAACTGACTCGGCTAAGGGCGGAGACACAGCGACCGGGCCGGGGCGGGTCTGAAGCACTGGTAGCAAGGCCGAGGAAGAAGTGCTGTCACAGCTCCGGGATAGAACCCTGGGGCCGAGGGCGGCGCGGGGCAGATGGGTGGCGGGTCGGCGGGCCGAGCGCGGGGCGGGGGTAGCGGAAAGGCGGGACGGGCCTCACCTGAGCCACGCGGATGAACTTGCCCAGCACCTGCGCGCGCTGCGCGGGCCCGGGCTGGCTCAGCACCATGACCTGCACCCAGCGGGAGACGCTGTTGCTGAGGCCGACGGAACCCTCCAGGGCCGGGCAGCCTCGCACGGAGCCCTGCAAGACATAGCCCCGCAGGTCCTGGGGCTGGGGGCAAGGTGGGCGTCAGGGGGACCGTGGCCTCAGGCCCTGCACCTCACCCGTGCACGCCCCTAGCAGTGACGACCTCCAGTGTCCTAGCCTGGCCTGAGTGACGTGTCAATTTGTGTCCCCCAGGCTACCCACGTCCCTGAAGTCACCCTGGTCCTCCCCACCAGGCCACTCGCCTGGAGCCATTAGCAGTCCCAAATTCCTGGAAAAAGGACATAATTCGTTTATGTTAAAGGGTTGTTTTTGTTTGTTTGCTTCAAATGAAACCAGGCACCATTCTGAGCCCTTTGCCATATTAAATAATTCAATCTTCACAACAGGTCTGTAAGGTGGGTACTAGTAGTAATATTCCCATTTTACGGAGGAGGCAGTTGAGCACAGAAAGGATAAGTACTTTGCCCAGAGTCACCTAGGCATGGGCCAGGATGAGAACTAATTATTTTCCTCTTAACTGTACAGCTGACTGGTGAAGAGTCAGCAAGGTGAAGGGAGCAGGACATGAAACCCACAGCTGCTCGTTCTGCTCAAGGGAAACAATGTGGTGTTCAGCCTTCCGTACCCACATCCACTCCACCAGCAAACCCTGTCCACTCTGCTTTCAAAATATTCCCAGAACCTGCCCACTTCTCACTCCTCCTGTGCGCCACCCTGGTCCTGTCCTTAGTCCTCTCCCCCTGGAACTCCCAGCGGGCCCCTTTCTGCCACCACCCTACCCCCCACCCAGCCTGTTCTCCACATGTAGAGGGAGCCTGTGAGCACCTGGTTAGGTCATGTCCTTCCCCTGCTCAGTGCCCTCCCGGGGCTCCATCTCTGTGGTAAAAACCACAGTCTTCCCCATGACCCACAAGGCTCCACATGACCTGTCCCCCATTACTTCTGGGGCACCGTGTCCTATCACGCTGCCCCTGGCTTACTCCATCCCACCTACCCTGTTTCTCCAACATTCCAGATACACTCCTGCCTCAGGGCCTTGTACTGGCTGTTCCCTCTGCCCAGAACACTCCTCCTGTGGAATTGTCTTCTCCTTCAGGTCTTTATTCCTGCGTTACCTTTTCCATTCTAGCATAGTGCCTGGGCTTAGCGGTCATTCGATAAACACTGGTTGAATGAATGAGTCAAACCAGAAGAGGAATAAAACAGGGAAAGCCAAAGCCTCCTCTCTTGGATTGCTTCAGGGTTGAAAGAGTAATGTGATATACTCTGCCGGGGACCAACGGTGGCCCATGTACTATCCCCGCCTTGACACTATTGTCACCATAACCAGAAGGCTTGAGGCCATGGGTGTCATTTGGCCAGCACAGTGTTTATAGTGTGACTATTAATAATAATAAATGCACACACATATTAAACAATCAGGAAAATTTCACGTTAAGGAACCAGATCTCCACCTTCCCTTGAATGGATCATGGCAGTAGCTAAGACACGTATAGGTCAAAGCACATGAAATTGCCATTTGGTAGATAAAAAATGGCAAAATACAGCATTTACTCTGGTAACAAGCACTGTTCTCTGAGGCAGTAACTATTAATATTTCTTTTTACAGTTGAGAAAACTGAGGCACAGGGAATTTAAGTGACTTGTCCAAGATCACACAGCTAGAAAGTGTGAAAGTGAGATAAAATAGGAAGATCTGGCACTAATAGGCCACACACTCACACAATTATATGCTTTATTTTCTCCTTAGCACCTTCTAATAGATTGTATATTGTATAAATTGTTGATTAATCTTGTTCATTATCTGTCCCTCCCGCTACTGACTAAATTGTCAGTTCCATGAGGGCAGGGATTTTTGTCTATTTTGTTCACTTACCCCGTTGCCTGGCTCATAGTAGTTGCACAATAAATGTTGAATAAGTGAATAATTACTAAATATTTTGAGCACTTACTATGTTCCAGGCACAGCAATAAGCATTTTTAAATGGATGAACTAATTTAATTCTCCCAGCCACCCAGTGAAGTATTATGATCATGATCCCCACTTTCAGATGAGAAAACTGAGTGCCGGAAAGCATGAGAACTCAGTCCAACATCACACAGCCAGGAGGAGACTGAGGAGGCTTTGAACCCCAGGGGTCTGTCCTCAGCCAGAGTTTGTGATTCTTGCCAGTGTTCGTGCAGGGGTCTTCTCAGTCTTGCCTGGCCCCCGCCTTCCCCGGCTGGTTGGTTGGGGGGGTGGGGTGGGATCCTTACCGTGATAGCCTGGAAGGACCGGAACTCCAGGTATGTGAGGTGCTGAGCCAGCTCCCCTGTCTCCAGGTGGTCGAAAAGCAAGGACACTTTATGTTTTTTGCCCAGGCTTGGACTGCTCATGGGGGGCGGGGGGCCAGGGCCACCAGGGCACAGGCTGGGGGCAAAGAGGGGCAGAGTATTGGAGGGGCTCGGGGGCAGGAGTTGAGGAGTGTGGAGAGGGTTGAGAGGATGGGGCTTTGGACAGGGAACGGGTGGGAGGTGAGGGGCGGACTCACAGGTTGGAGGAGCCCCCCAGGCACCTCTGGGCCGAGCCTCCTTCCTGATCTACGGTGGCCCAGAAGCGACCTATAACCTCTTCTAGCTGGGGCTCCTGGTGCACCGCGTCTGGGTGTTGGGCCATCCAGTACCTGAAAGTGGTTTAGAGATGGCAGAAGGAGGCTGGGGGTGGGGGTGAGGGGGGTCTCTGGAAGAGGTCTTTTGGGTTGAGGAGTCTCTAGGTGCTGGGCTGGGGGGTTCTCTAGAGGTGCACAGGGGTCTCTGGAGGGTCAGGGTTTGGGGTAGCAGCAGGCTGTGGAGATTTCTGGGAGTGGGGTCTCTTAACATAGGTTGGGATACCTCTTTGAGGTAGGATTGTTGAGAAGCAGGGTAGGGGAGTTCTCAAGAGCTAGGATGGGGGTCTCTGGGAGAAGAGGGGGATCAGAGCTGGATGTCTCTGGGTACCAGCTGGGAGAGGGTCTATGGGATCAGATCATGGGTGGGTGGTTATAGGAAGTAGGGGTTCTAAGGAGAAGAATGGGGAGGATCTTAGGAACCAAGCTAGGGGTGTCTCAGAAGTGGGATTTATTTAGCCAGGGCTGGGTTGGTCTGTGGGAACTGGACTGGGGAGTATATGGGAGATGTTTTTTGGGGGGCATCAGGGTGGGGATCTTGAGGCTTGGGAGGGAGGTCTTGGCCCAGGCCTACCTGACCAGGTGGCAGATCTGCAGCCTCCTCAGCTCCTGTGTGTGCCCTGCAGCCTTCTGGTACTTGAGTTCTGGTCAAGGCTCTGTCATCCAGCACCCCGGACCCATTCCCACACCTTGTCCCTATCTCTGGGGTTCTCGAAATTCTGCCCTCCACCCGCCACACGCCTGCTTCCAGCACAGGAGGATATATGGTCAGCAGACGGGCAGCAAAGTCGGCAGAAGGCAGCACCCAGTTATGCATGGCCAGCACCATGTTGAGGACGTGGTCCCCGCGGCACAGGTTTCCGGCCGAGTCTGCGGGCGAGCGGAAGGAGAGAACTCTGGGTCAGAACAACCCCAGGGCAAGGGACTGCCCAGCTCAAACCCCCGCTCTCCCAGTGACTCCCTGCGTGAACTTGGGCAAGCACCTTAACTTCCTCGTGTCTCAGTTTCTTTGTTTGTACTGTGCGTAACATAGTTGTCAAGAACAAGGACTCTGGTCTCAGCTCTCCTGGGTTCAAATCCCAGCTTTGCCACTTACCAGCTGTCTAACTTTGAGTAAGTGATTGAAACTCCATTACATCTGTTTATGTAGGTTAAATTAGTAGGGAAGTGGGCAGTAAGTAACTGGTGGCTATGAGTGGGCAACAAGGTCACCAGCATGGACCAGCACAAGTCTGTGCACAAAGAAGGCAGCCCTCCCTATCCCAGGAAGAAGAAATGCAGGGGTCCGTCTTATCTCTGATGTAGATTCGTTCCACACCAGCCCTGCTCCCATTTTATACCTCCCAAAACTGAGGCCTAGAGAAACATGGGTGCTTAGCCTAGCAACAGGCTTGGGGGGACTGGCCAGGGAGGGGGACACTCACCGAAGGACTGGATGCATTTCTCCAGCAGCTCTTCTTCGCTGCAGCCCTCCTTCAGCACACCCAGGGCCAGGGAAGCCACAGCCTTGCTGATTTCCCGGGGGCTGGGGCACGTCTTGTAGCGGCGGGTCTGCCGGGGCCGGCACCGCCCTGCTGTCTTCCCCGGGCATTCCTGGTGGGACTTCCTGTGGGCATAGCCCCCAGAGATTCACGGGAGCCCCTTCCTTGGAGCAGATCCCCAGAATTCTTATAACCCCAGAGCCCCAAGGCATCATGGAAAGAGCTTCCTAAAGGCAAAGCTCCAGGTTTACTCCGGATCTGCCATGGACTCATGGGGGAAAACCCTAGGAGTATTCCAGGCCCCCCAGGAGACCATGGGAGAAGAACCCCCAGGGCTACTAAGGACCCCAATCCCCCAGGGAATCATAGCAACACCCTCCTGAAGGCATTGTCCCCAAATTCCTCTTGACTGAATGGTCCCAATCGTGTCATGGAAGAGGCTTCCTCCAGGCAGGCCCCTGGGATTACTCCTAGCTTCCCAGGGGATCATGGGAGAAGACCCTTAGGGTCATTCCTGTTCCCATTCTCCCTAGATCTCACCTTCAGGCAGACCCCTCAGAATTTCCCTTTGGTTTTAATCTCCCACCCCCTTTTCCCTGAGAGCAGTCTCCTCCAGGCAGACCGCTAGGATTCTCTCTCTCCCCTTCTCCCACACGTTGACCCCTTCTAGGGGGCCGGACTCCCTCCCCCCAGCCAGCCAGCACAGATCCTTAGATTTGGGGCCTAAAGAGAAAATATGGGTGGTAAGTAACCTCTCCAGGGCTCCTCAGAGCCAGGCAAGCTCCCTGGGGCTAAAGCAGCTTCAAGGAAAAGTTTAAAAATAACCCTCACTCTGCCTTGTGCCTCACTGAGGCTCCTGTTCCAGTTGGGGAAACAAGGTAATGGAGAGAGAGGGCTGGTGGAAGGAAAGAGGGGCAGAACCCGGTCAGAGTGGAGTCACCCTCTCTGACCAAGAGTCAGGCCACACTGGAACAGGGGCGGTTCTGCGACTTCGTGTTTGTCACCTAATTTCCCTGGGCCTCAGTTTCCTCACATGAAAAACATGGGTGATCCTTGGACCTTCCCCAGGAAGTCGTGTGCATTCAATGCCTGCCTCCCCAAAAGTGCTAAAAAAGGGATTGGGTTTGCCCAGGCTAAGTGGCCAGAGGTGGGAAAGTTTAACTTGAGGCAGCAGACAGAGAAAGTGTTAGAGGCAGACTAGGAGCCAGGTGTGGGGCCTGGGGTGGAACTGGAAAGAGGTTGACCCTCAGAAATAGCAGCACAGCCCTGTCCCCTGGCAGAAGCTAAGGGCTCCACAAATCAGTATTGAATACTGGGGGATAACAGCTGTCATTTACAGAGTGCTTCATCTGTATCAAGCAGAGGACTGAGCACTCTGTCTCCATCAGTGGTCCTCAAAACGTGGTCCCCAACCAGTAGCAGCAGCAGCCCCTGGAACTTATAAATGCAAATTCCCAGGCCTGGCCCCAGACCTACAAAATCAGAAACTTTGGGGGCAGGGCCCAGCAACCTGCTTTGGATACATGCTCAGGTTGGAGAACCACTGGTCAGAGATTGCCTCACTGAGGACCTAATGCCCCTCTGGCCTAGGAATGCTGATTATCCTGTCGACAGGAGAGGAAACTGAGGCACAGAGCAGTTAAGTAACTCACCTGAGGTCACACAGCCAGGAAACGGTGCAGCCAGGGCTCCCAGCACTACACTGCTGACCATTACGGGGAGGGGACCTCTTCGCCCATCAGAGACGTGCTGGGAGAGGCTGGAGGGGCTGCCCACTCCAGCAACCCAGCCACCATCGGCACCCGCGGGGACAGGAGGGCAAGCCTGCCCAGGCGATGGGAAACTCAGTGCGGAACCTGCTGCTACCCGGCCCTTACCTGCGGCCTGTCAGACCCCTCCGGTGTCTGGAGCGGCCCCAGGTGGTATAAGAGGCAGGGGAGCCGCCGCGCCCGCCCGCCCGCCCTGCGTCACGCTCCCAACCCCCGGGACAGGGCCCTGCGGGAGCCTGCGGTTTCCAATCCGGGGGGCAGTGGCCATGAAGGGGAACCAGGGAGACCCCAGGGAGGACAGAGATGCCTAGCCTAGGGAGCTGGGATGAGATGGGGGATCCAGAGAGAGAGAGAGAGAGGGAGAAAGAGAGGAAAAGGCACAGACACTCTTACAAACAGCTCCAGCCCTCGCTGGGGCTCTGCACCCCCAAAGCATCTTGCTGCCTGGTACCCCCTGCTCCTGGTTCCAGAGGAGCCCGACCGCTACCCCATTGTCAGTCCCTCCCCCACCTTCCCGCGCAGCCAGAGGCCTGGGGGCTCCTTGTGTGGGGGGGGTCTGCTCACCTCTTGCTGTCTTTCCTGTTCATGCTTCCTGAGGAGGGACGGGAGTCCTGCAAGAGCTTGGCTTCTGCCCCCCCTGGCCTCAGCTCCAGCTTCTTCAGCCCCTTGGGAGCTGCGGCCTCCTCAGTGCTTGGGAGGGAAAGAGGAACTGTCCCTCCCCACCCACCCCCAGGCCAGGGGGAAGGAAGAGGCTGAGGAGAGACCAACGGCCCCCTCCCCCAACACGGGGGATCCCTCTCGGCTGAGGTTTCCGGCAACGCTCGCCCCCACCCCCGTCGCCTGGCCCGTCTCTCCCTATCTCCCCCATCTTTCTGTCTCTTGCCCCGTGATTCTCTGTTCTGCTGCTACCAGACTTTAATAAAAAGGTTCTTTTTAAGTATGCCTAATGTGACATCTCTGCGTAAAACCCAAACACACACACTCAAAAGAAAAGTCTATATTTCTATGAGAACATAAGGTTTGAGTGGAAAGTCACAAAACATAATATTTTGTCTATTTCTTCTTACGTTTCTTCCTTTTCTTCCTAGTTTAGTTTTAATGACACCATTTGCACCTCAGAAACATTTTTGTTTTGTGACTTTTATTATAGCAAACTCGTATGTAGCACCAACTGTTCCACATGCTGTTCCAAGGACTTTTAAAATATTAACTCATTTAATCCTCGCAGCCACCTTAAGGACTGTTGTTATCTTATGGAAATGTTACAGAAGGATATAGAACCCTCTGGGAGTCCCATCCCCAACTGGCTGCCCCTCTTAGTCAGGAGTGACCAATATTACATGTTGGAGCTTTCATCTGAACTGTTGTCTGTGAATTTCTGTACATAAATATGTACTTACAGAAACACAGACTTTTCTTTTGAGTATGTGCGTTTTGTCTTTGATCTAAATGTGTCATGCGAGACATAGAATTTAAATTGAAGTGCAAAGAGCACAAACTGTGTTTAGGTTGATAAATTGTCATAAACTGAGCATACCCATGTGATATTCACACAAATCAAGAAATGACATCCATCCCCAACCCCTAGAAGCCCCCTTGTGCCAAATCCCAGTCCCCACCTCCCCAAAATTACCACGAGCCAGGTTTCTAGCAGCCGGAGCAGTTTTGCATGGTTTTGAGCTGTGTATAAATGAGATCATGTATTGTGTCTGGCTTCTTCCTCCCAACATCGTGCTTTGTAGTTTATTTGGTGTTACTGCAGTATAATATTCCATCATGTGACTTTTCCACGATTGATTGACCCATTTTCCTGTTGATGGATGTTTGAGTTCTTGCCATTTTGGGGCTATTGTGAGTCATGCTGCTGGGAACAGTTTCTGTTGGGTATGTACCCAGGAATGAATGGGTCACAGTGATCACTAAATCATACTAGTATGTTAGCAGATTCTACCAAACAGCTCTCCCAGTATATATTTTTCTTTCTTCCTTTTTTTTTCACTAAAAAAAGAAAAAAAAGTCACCTTGGGTATTTTTTCAAGTTTAGACAGGTGCAGAGAAGGCTGTTCTCTTCAACCTTTCCATCATATGACATCAGTTTCACACCCTCTCTCTCAGTCTCCTCCTGCCTCTTTCCCCTTCTCCATCCCCCCCCGCAGTGGTGCCCTCCAAGATGTTCTGCTCCTGCCCTGTCCATTTCCCATCACCTGCATCCCACACATAGGCTGCTGGCTGAGCCGAGCTCATAACATGAGACTTCCCAGGCTCTGGGGACAGAGCAGCCTCAGGGAGCGAGGTCGGAAAAGGCCCTGGCACTTGTATATCCCCTCAAGGCCCGCAGGGGTGGTTAATGCCAATGATAACAACACCAGCAACCACAAAGGAAAAGACTGCTGAATCAAACCACAGAAGCACACAAGGCAGGGAAGCGATACATTTGATAACAGCCCAATGAGGACGTCTTTTAATGAGAACACCACGGGACAAACAGCAAATGACAGAATGGGAAAAGGTATTTGCGAGGTTTAAAATCGATGAGTAATTAATACCCGGAACGTACAAGGAACTGCTGCAAAGCAGCAAGAAAATAAATAAATAAATATGGGCATATTACCCAAAAAGATTATGAGCAGAGAACAAGGAAACCCAAAACTCTGACAGACACACGAGAAGATGCTAGAAGTTATTGATTACTGATCAGGTAAATGCCAAGTAAAATGAGAGTGATTCAACCTATTGATCTAGCAAAAATTAGACGTTGGAAAATGTCAAGTGGAGGTTGGGGATGTGGTGACCCAGGACTTCCTCACTGGAGGTGACAGACATTCCCCAGGGCAAGTATATGCATGTAAATCTCACTCAGCATTTAGCTGATGGGCCTGCAAACCAAAGCATTCTCCTTCTGGTCCGTAAGGAAGTTAGTTATTTCTGGAGCTGGAGGCATCCCAGGGGAATGGGTGGATAAACCAAAGGGGACAGTCACCAGGGAGTTCTGCAAAGCCACCAGTGGCCACAGACCAGGTATCCACGGAGCAACATGGGTAGGTCTTAAAACACGTAATGATGACAGAAAAATAAAAAAATACTATTAACATCTTATGATGCACGACACAGAATCATTTGATGTTTATATAAAAGGCTAAGGAAAAACTATTTAATATGCAATGTGTATTACATTATACATAAGACATAATAATGGAATTGTACTGTATAACTAATATTAGCATAAATTATAATTATGTAATAATTATGTGTAATACAGTTCACTGATAAGGTATAAAATTATGTGAATATATTTTATGTGTATCAATGTCTAACCATGTATATTTAGCAATCTATTATAAACTTAATAACATTTTATATATGTTATATCAAATTATATTATTGTTTTATAGGCTTAATAATATATATAATTACATGTTAATAATAATCATTTTAATAGATGATTTATACCAGTCAGCTACCAAGAGGCAGGCTCTAATTGATTTCCTCATGCCATCTTCCCGGCAACCCCAGGAGGTTAGGACAAGTTCGCATTAGCCCAGTTGACAAATGAGGAAACTGAGACCCGGAGGCACGAAGTCGCCTGCCTGGCAGGGAGGCGGGGCTGTGTGTGGCCCCACAGCGGCCTGTTTTAGGGAACTGCAGAGGCCCTCCGCTCTTGCTCCCCGAAGCCGGCGGGGAGCCAGACGCGCCCGCGCCGCCTGCAGCCCTCCCGGGGCGACGCCGAGCACTGGAGCAGGAAGGAGCCGGTTACTGGAGACTTCCGGGGAGGAGGCCGCGGGCTCCGCGCTCCCCAACCTGCGAAGGCGCAAGCACTTATCTGCATAATGGGGCGTCTCCCGGCTGGCGGCACTCGTGACTCAGGCGGCCCCGGAGCTGGGGGAGGGCTTGAGTTAGAACCTTGGGGAGCAGGACCAGGCCTTGGTGAAGCTGTTTTTGTTCTACTTAGGCGGTTTTATGCCAATATGAAGACAGTAAAACAAAACGGTTAAGAAACTTGGCTCTGGGTTCAAATCTCAGCGCCACCTCTGTGTGATCTTGGGCAAGTCACTCCCCCTCTGTGCTCAGCTTTCTTCGCCTATTAAATGGGGAGTAAGAGCTCTGACTTTACAGGATTGGCATGAGGACTACCTGATTTATACTCATCCCATCCTTAAAACTGTACATGGAAAGGACCACACATTTTTATTTCCTTCTCTAAACAATGTGAATAATAGCAGGGTTGTTGTGAGAACTAAATGAGATCTTATTTTAAAACTTTAGCTCAGGGCCCGAAATGCAAAAGAAGCGGAAAGACTACTGGCTATGGCTACGACTCTTGTCTCAGTAGTATTTGGTAGTTTTTTGTGGGTTTCTTTTATAATAATAATAACATCAAGACATATACCATTCACCGTGCACAGGCACCGTATTAAGTGCTGGAAACAAAATCATCTCCTATAACCCTTGCAACGGCTCAGTGAGGTAGGTACTATTCGTATCCCCCTTTTCCAGTTTGGAGAAACCGAGACACAGAGAGGCTAAGTGACTTGCCGAAGGCCACACAGGGAAAGACAGGGCTGGGATTCTCCGGACTGTAGGGCTCAGCTCTTATTCTGAACCACCAGGTGTGGTCCTTTGTATAGTCGGGGAGAAGGGTGCGCACACCGGCTCTGCGGTGTGAGATCGCAAGGGCTTCCTCACTCAGAGCCGCAGTTTTCCCTCTGTGAAATGGGGAGAACCATGCATCTTCCTTATGGTGGAGGTGGACAGAGCGCGGTTGCCTGCCTGACAACCCCTTTGTCCCCGCCCCGCGCACCCGGCGCCCAGGTTTGGGGTCTGGGGGGTGGGGCTCCGGTGAGGGGGCGTGGCCTGTCCCTTCCTGGCCCAATGGGGGCCGGGGGGCGGGGACCTCCGCCCATCTCCGTCCAGCACGCGCGGCCTCCTCGCAGTTCCATCTGCCTCGCGGGTGCCTCCGGCGTCCCCCGCGGGCTCTGGTCCCAGCCCGCCCCCAGCCCTCGCGTCCACTGATCCCTTCCCCTGATCCCTCGCTCTCAGCCCCGGCCCCTCGGGCTCCGACATCATGGGTGACGGAGGAGAGGGCGAGGACGAGGTCCAGTTCCTGCGGACGGTGCGTATCTCTGGGTTGGTGGACTCTGGCCTATCTGTCGGGGTCTCTCTGGGTCTCTCTTTCCCTGGAAGTCTCGGTCCTGCTTGGTGGTATCTGTGACTCAGGGTTTCTTCCTCTGTCACTTTGGGTAACTGTCATTCTGTTTCCTTTTCTCGTGGTCTTACTCCCCTTTCTCACAACGGAGAATTTGCAGGTTTTGGGACTGCAGAGTGGGGAGGGGTCTCCAGCCGCCCTCTCTTCCAAGGTTGGCGATTTGTCCGGACGAGGGGGAGCCGCGGAGCGAGCAGCCCCTCCCACCATCCTGGAAGCAGGCACTTGGAGAAGGCGGTTCTCATTTCTCGGCTTAATTTAGCCGCCCCCTCCCTCCCTAGCCCTAATTCTCTTCTTGCTCCAGACTCTGACCTATTTAAATTCTTGGGAAGGGGACTGGGGTGGACCGGAGGACCCACTCTTTTCAACCCCCAGCCCTTTAGAGTCTCCTGGATGTCCCTCAGGTTCTGGATCTTTCCCTCCGCCTTGGTTTTGGGGAGGAGGGTCAAATAAGGCTGCTAAGGGTCCCTGAGGGTCTCAACCTATCTTTCTCTTTGGGGTTTCTCTATGCCTCTCTCCGTCTCTCCATCTCTGTCCCCTTTCTTTGCTCCTTGGCTTCAGGCCCTCTGCATTTCTTTTTGTCTGTCTGTCTCTTGTCTCCCAGCTCTGTCTCCCCCAGCATGATCTCCAGCTGGGGGGCAGGGATGGGAATTGGAACAACAGGTGTCTCTCCCAGAATAGCCCGCTTTTCTGGGGCCTGGGCCGGGGACAGGGAGGGGCGAGAGGGAGGAGGGGCCGGCGGTCCTAACCACCTTCCCTCCCCGCGGCTCAGCCTGGGGGAGGTGGTGGGAGTGGTGGGGGCGTGGGCGGCTGCGTCCTGTTCTCTCCCAGGGGCCGGGTTTGCTGACCCTGCCCTCGCCCCTCCCCTTCCGCGCCGGGGCCCTTGGTCCACGCAGGAAGTGCTGACACAGCATTCCGGCCCCAGAATAGGACCCTGGTAAGCTGAGTCTGGTTTCCTGGGTGGGAGGAGAGAACAGCTGGGGATGGTGGTGAAGGATGGGGACAGCTGGACCTCTCGCGCCAGCCCCAGCCCCTTAGCAGTCACCCGGGTTGGGCCCCCCACCCCACCCCAGCCCTAATAAGACCATGGCCGTGGCCATCGGCCTCTGAGCGCTCCTGCCATGTCAGGCTCCGTGTCCAGGGCCTTGGCCTCGCGAGGCATCTAATTATATCCTCCCTGTCTTCTCCTCTGAGGTAGGGCCCTATCTTTATCTCCCTGGTCTGAGAGAAACTGAGGCCTCAGTGGGGGAGTCACTAATCCAAGGTTAAAGCCAGGAGGTAGCATCTCTGGATGTCAACCCTGTTGCCTTTACAAGAGAAAAACTGGACTCAGACTTGCCAAGGTCGTCAGTATTGGGGTGTCGGAGGCCGTGGCATTTCTTGACACCAGCTAGTGCTGATTTTCTGAAGTTTATTGAGGTCATGTGCTGGATTTTTCAGACTTTTGGGATCACATCTCACCAGTGAAAAAATATATATTTTATATTACAACCCAGTCCATGCACATGCATATTTTTAATGCAATTTTATTGAGATATATTCCCATAAATATATATTATTAAAAATCAGCTCTATTGATATATGACTGACATGCAATAAATTGTATCCATTTTATATGCTGCAGTTCAATGAGTTTTGACAAACTGTATGCATCCATGTAACCATCATCACAGTCAAGACACATAGCATTTCTTTCCCTTATGGGTTTTGCAGTGACCATCCTGCCCATGTTTTACATCACTATAGATGCGATTTGTCTTGCCTAGTGTTTCATGTACAGTACGTGCTCCTTTGTCTTGCTTCTTTCACTCAGTCTAATATTTTTGACTTTCGTCCATGTTGTAGTATATATCAGGAATTTGTTCCAAAAGTTCGTTCTGTTTTATTGCTGAGTAGAATTCCACAGTGTGAATGTACCTCAATTTGTTTATCAATTCACCGGCTGAGGGACATTTTAGGGAGTTTCCAATTTTTGTCATAACGAATAAAGTCTCTACGGACACTCACGCACACCCGGTTTTAACTGAAACAAGTTGCTTAAAGTGTAGGTAGCCCTTAAAGTAGGAGGGGCATGCTGTGACTTTCTGTTCTTGCTCTATTTGATTTCGTTTTTTAAAGCACAATGGCCATGGCTACAAAACTGATTTCATTTCCCACTGTTGGGGGGTGACCGTTGCCCTGCCCAGGGTTTCTCGAAGCATGGTCCAAGCACCCCACATCAGAGCCTCCTGGGCTGGCTAATGGTACAGATTCCCTGCTGACCCCAGATCCACTGAATCTGGCTCCTGCTGGTGGTTGGGGAATGGGGGGCCAGCATAGAAGCCACATTTTTAACTAGATCCTACCATGATCCTGGGGCAGGATCTGGTTTGAGAATCAATGGTGTAGTGTTTAAGGCTCCCCAGTTCTGCTTTGCATCCTGGCTTTGCCGTTTGCCTGCTTCCTAACTTTGGGCAAGTGATTTTTTAATTTAATTTAATTTTTAAAAATTTTTCTCTCTGAGCTTCAATTTCCTCATCTGGAAAATGGAGGCAAAAATATATACCCATGGACTCAAGCAGCCTGTGCATGGACCTCTCTGAGCTCATCGCCTGCCCCCCTCACTCCTAATGCTCCAGCTGCTGTCCCTTAACCTGCCAGGCACCCTCCAGCCCCCAGGCCTTGGTGCAGGCTGCTCCCCCTTCCCGGAACATTCTTCCCTCAGACATGAGCAGGCCTGACCCTTTCTCTTTATTTGGACAAGACTCAGCTCAAATGTCACCTCCTTGGAGAGGCTGTCACTTCATTCCTTCACTGAGGTCATTCCCACCCCAAAAGCCACTCTATTACTTCACCCTGGGTTATTTTTTCCATAACACTTATCACTGACATTAAAATTACATATCGATTCACCTGTTTATTGCCTGGCTCCACCTGGGAGTGTCAGCTCCATGAGGGCAGGGAACTTTCTCCACTTTACTCACTGCTCCACATCCAGGGCTCAGCACACAGTAGGTGCCCAATATGTGTCTGTTAAATGAATGTAAAACCCCAAGTATAAAGCCTGGCAGACAGTTAGTGCTTCATAAATGCAAGCTGCATGGTTATGATGAATGCACAAAGGCTTGGCCTGTGCCCAGGGGTTGGGGCTGGAGGTCACAGGACAGAGCAGGCCCCGGGGCCCCTGCCTTCAGGTTGTGCCCTCTCACCCCCCTCCCAGCCTGGGTGATGGAGACCCTGAGGGCTGCCTGTGTGGGCTGAAGCTCAGGGTCAGAATGGTTTGTGTGACGTTTGGATGGATTGGAGGTTGTGAGCCCTCGGGCAGGACACCTGACCTCCCTGAGCCAGTTTCCTCTGCTGCAAAATTGAAATAACCACTGTCTTAGGGGTTAAGAGCTAGGGAATCCATCATTTTTTTTTTTTGAAAAAAAAATTTTTTTTTGCAGTAACGTATATACAAATTTTCCATTTTAACCACTTTCAAGCATACAATTCAGTGGTGTTAATTACATTCACAATGTTGTGCTACAATCCATTACCAAAAATTTTCCATCACCCCAAACAGAAATCCTGCAATAATTAAGCATTAACTCCACCCCACCCCCACTCCTGGTAACCTGTATTCTAATTTCTGACGCTATGAATTTGCATATTCTATTTTACATAGGTGAGATCATACAATATTTGTCCTTTGGTGCCTGGCTTATTTCACTTAATAAGATGTCTTCATGATTCATCCATATTGTAGCATGTACCAGAACTCTATTCCTTTCTATGGCTGAATAATATCCCATTGTATGGATATATCACATTTCATTTACCCATTCATCTGTTGATGGACCCTTGGGTTGCTTCCACCTTTTGGCTATTATGAATAATACTGCAGTGAACACAGATGTGCAAATATCTGTTTGAGTCCATCATTTTTGTTTGGGACCCTTATGGGTAAAAACGTGTTGAACAATCATCCATTTTAATTTATTTTAGTTATAATGTTAGATAAGGGCTGCTGTACTAATATATTAAAAGGCAGTCTAGTGTCCTAACAGTATGGCACATAGAACCGCAGGGTTGGGATTCAGATTCCAGCTATGGCGTGGGCCAGCTGTGTGACTTGAGGCAAATCACTTTGCCTCTCTGGGCCTTATGTTTCCACATGTTCACATATAGAACTTACCTTCTAGGGCTGTTGTGAGGATTAATTGAGTTAATATATGTCAAGCACTTGGAACAGGGCCCAGCACATAGAAAACATTTTATTTTATCTAAAATTTTAATTTACTATCTTGAAACAATTTCAAACTTACAGAAAAGTTGCAAGATTAGCACAAGGAACTCCCATATACCCTTGTCAGATTTCCCACGTTAAAATTTTGTTACAACTGCTTTATCATTTTTAGCTATCTATCTATCTATCTAATCATCATGCGTCTCATCTTTCCCATGAACTGTTTGAGAGTCTGAAGTGGACATGATGTCCTTTACCTGTGAATACTTCACTGTGTGTCTCTTACAAAACTACAGTAAAGTTATCATCAAAATCAGGGTACTGATTTTCAAAACTTCTACTGATATGAGCTATTATGTAATCCATGGTCCTTTTTCAACTCCCACCAGCTGTCTCAGCGCTGCCAGTTACGGCATCTTCCCTCCACCCGGGGTCAGGTGCAGGGGTCCTTGCCTTCGGGTTATAAGAAAGCACTCTAAATGACAGCTGTTTTAAAACAGTGCACAAAAGAGAGAAATTAGAGTTTAAAAAGCACTTCACACCTACCAGATGGCTATTATTTAAAAAAACTGAAAACGACAAGTGTTGGCAAGGGTGCGGGGAAATCGGAAGCCTCGGACATGTAAAATGGTGCAGCCGCTGTGGGAAACAGTTTGGCAGTTCCGTGGAATTACTGCATGACCCGGCAATCCCACTTCTAGGTATATACCCAAAAGAACTGAAGGCAGGGACACAAATTTAAGCAGCATTATTCACAATAGCCAAAGGGTAGAAGCAACTCAAGAGTCCATCCACCGATGATGGATAAATAAAATGTGGTCTGTACATACACAGAATATGATTCAGCTGTACAAAGAAGTGAAATGCTGGTGCATAACCACGACATGGATGAACCTTGAAGCCAACATGTTGGGTAAAATAAGCCAGACCCAAAAGGGCAAATATTAGATGATTCCTCTTACATGAAATCTTAGAATAAGCAAATTCACCCAGACAGAAAGCAGAATACTGGTTACCAGGGGGGAGAGGAGGGGAAAGGAGCATGAGTTTTGGTTTGGGATGATGAAAACAGTCTGGAAATAGATATGGTGAAAGTTACACATAAGGTCAAAGAACTGTCCACTGAAAATGGTTAAAATGATTCTTATGTCTTGTATATTTCACCACAATTAAAAATAAATACATGATTTTTTGAAAAAAAAAAGCAATTTCATTTGAGGTGCTCCTGTTTTCCATCCTCCCATGGCCCTTGCAGACTGAGCTCAAATCTCAGCTCCTCCTCTTCCCAGATGTGTGCTCCAGGGCAGACAATGTCCCCTCTTCGAGCCTCGGTTTCCCCATTTTGAAATGGGACTGGCATGGCTCCCATCTCGTGGGGATGCTAGGAGCAGGTAGCACGCTCAGCAAGGGCCTTGCCTGACAGACCGCGGGGTGGGCATTCTTCATAAGGGGCAGGGGGTGAGTGGCTGCGGTGCGCTGCGGGCAGGGCCCACCAGCACCCCTGACCCCTCCCGCCGCACAGGACGACGAGGTGGTCCTGCAGTGCAACGCCACGGTGCTCAAGGAGCAGCTCAAGCTCTGCCTGGCCGCCGAGGGCTTCGGCAACCGTCTCTGCTTCTTCGAGCCCACCAGCAATGCCCAGGTCTGTGGAGGAAGAAATG
>PVKY010002045.1:0-27920 GCA_004027775.1 Bradypus variegatus | reverse complement strand
GCCTCCCCTCTCTGATCCTCAGTTTCCACATCTATAAAATGGGAATCAAAATATACCTGCAAGATCCTTGTATGGATTAGAAATACTATGTGCAAAGCAACCAAGAGGAAGCAGTAGTAGCAGTTGCAGTTGGCCAAGTCCACTGTGGAAGCTGGCTTTTATTGTGATTTTCCTCATTTTATAGGAAACTGAAGCTCTGAGAGTTTAAGAACCTCACCCAAGGTTATACTGTGGTGGAGAGGGGACTCAAACCCAGGTCCTCTAGCTCTCGATTCGCACTGTCCACTAGAATTTTCTGCAAGGATGGAAGTGTTATTTATCTGCACTATCCAATATGGTAGCCATCAGCCATGTGTGGTTACTGAGCACTTGAAATGTGGCCAGTCCTGATGAGATGTGCTGTAAGTAAAAATTATTCACCCAGTTTTGAAGACTTAGTACCAATAAAAATAAAATAGCTCATTAATTTTTATATTAATTACATGTTTCAATGATAAGCTTTGGGAAACATTAGATTAGAAATATCATTAAAATTAATTTCACCTGTCTCTTCAGTTTTTAAAATGGGGCTACTAGAAAAATTTTAATTACATAGAAGGCTCACGTTGTGTTTCTGTTGCACAGAGTGACTCTAGAGCTTCTCCAATAGAAAACCTGAGATAAGGAATATAATATTTTTTTATAAAAAAAGGGTTTGCAATCCACTGCCTGCCAGCAAAGAGCCCTTTGCTACCTAAGAACAAAGAACATACCCAGCAGAAAGAGACCTTCGGGCCTCTCCTCTGAGCTCTATGACCCCTGAGGCCCAGGGCTCCTCAGCCTGATTTGGGCATTTGTTCCACCATTGAAGAGTACCTAGGTGGGAGGTGAAAATCAGTGCTTTTACTCTGGCGAATGGAACCCTGGGATAACAAAGATTAGAAGCCGAGGCCCACGGTCTTGGGGAGGCAGGATCCTCTGGGAGGGTTTGCTGATAGAGCCAAACCTCAAGCCACAGCTGGACATCACCTGGAGCCGACTCAGATGTGGGAGTCCCCATAGCCCCTCGGGGCCAAATCACTTGAGGAGCGGCTTTTGTTGTAGACAAGAAAGTCTGAGATGTCATGCCACACATTGCTGTCCTCATACAGGTAGGTCATGGAGGACTGCAGGGAGGGCTGCAGTGTGAGCCGGTGGTACTCAAAGAGCCACAGCACCAACCCCCACACCACTGCCGTGAACACCGGGAATGGGTCCCACCTGGGTTGAGCGATGTAGCCCTTCTCCACACCCAGGCGGCACAGGGCAAACAGGACACGTGATGTCAGGTACATGTTGATCTGCAGGAGGGAATGACCGGGGATTACTGGCAGGCATGGCTACTAGGAAACCAGCTCCCACTCCCATGCCCTGGGGCACCCACTATGCGCTGGTTGGTATTTTTCAAAGCTGGTGTGCAAGATGATTTGATATAGTGGGCATTTTAGTATTACTATTTATGTCTTTTAGTTTTCCTTTTCACTAAAAATTTTTTAAAATTAATGCATTACACAGTTCAAAACCAAAAGGTAACTTGACACCAAAAGCATGATCCATAGAAGGAAAAGTTGATAAACTGGACCTCATCAAAATTGAAAACTTTTGCTCTGTGAAAGCCCATGTGAAGAGGGTGAACGGACAAGCTACACACTGGGAGAAAATAATTGCAAATCACATATCTGAAAAAGGACTAGTATCTAGAATATATAATTAAGAACTCTCAAAACTCAAAAAAAAAAAAAGTCAATCTAAAAGTGAGCAAAAGACATTAATAAACATCTCACCCAACAGGATACACATGAAGGGATGTTCAACATCATTGGCCATTAGGGCAATGCACATTAAACCATAATGAGACATCACTACACACCTATCCGAAAGGCTAAAATTAAAAATGTGATTAAGCAAATACTGGCCAAGAGCTAGAATAACTGGGTCAATCATAAATCGCTGGTGGGAATGTAAAATGGTGCAATCACTCTGAAAAAGAGTTCAGCAGGTTCTTACAAAAATAAACATGAAATTACCGTATGATGCAGCAATCGCACTCTTGGGCATTTACTCCCAAGAAATGAAAACTTATGTTCCCACAAAAACCTGTATATGAATGTTCACAACAATTTTATTTGTAAAAGCCAAAAATCAGAATCAGCCCTGATGTACTTCAAAAGGCAAAGGATAAAACAAATGTGGTATAACCATACCATGGAATACTACTCAGCAAATGAAAAGAAATGAACTATTGATACAGGCATTACTTTGAATGGATCTCAAGGGTATTAAGCTGAGTGAAAAAAGAAAAATCCCAGAAGATTATATACTGTATGATTCCACTTACCCAACATTTTGAAATGACAACATTTAAAAAAATGAAGGACAGATTAGTGTGGAGGCACGGATAGAGTCCCCTGGCTTAACAAACTATAGAGCAGGGCCTCCTTAAATCCCGGATGTCTGAAGGTGGACACTGGGCTAGGAGAAGGCCAAACCTTTGCATGTCTGAAGGCGGACTGCAATTTAGATAAGGGAATAGTCTCTAAGCTCTTGCTGGGCTCCTTCCATGCTCCTGTCTCCCACCCTCATTGTTTCCTGTCTAGCCCCCAAAGAAATTGTCCCTTGAGATTAAAGATATGTAAACGCACCTTATGGCTTTAGAAAAAAATGTACCCTTCCTGAAATACCTGAAAACAGTCACATAGAAAACTACCTTGTATGCTATAAAAACCTGTAGAAATGAGTAGAATAAAACTTTCTTTTGCACGAACACTGAGGACGGAGTAAACGCACCTTATGGCTTTAGAAAAAAATGTACCCTTCCTGAAATACCTGAAAACAGTCACATAGAAAACTACCTTGTATGCTATAAAAACCTGTAGAAATGAGTAGAATAAAACTTTCTTTTGCACGAACACTGAGGACGGAGTGTGCTCCCCTTCTTACACAGATTAGTGGTGGCCAGGGGCCAGGGAGAGTGGGGGGAAATGGGTGTGGGTGGGAATTCTCAGATTTGGAACTTTAAGAACCAGTGAAATTTCTAATGAAAAATAATATTAGGAAACTTTACTCAAAATACAAGATGCATTTACCCTTAGACTCCACAATTTCATTTCTAGGAATTCATCTTAGGAACAGAGTGACACAGGTGCATGAGGACATCTGGACAGACATGCCCACTGCAGTCTGTGTGTAACAGCAAAAGACGAAAACACCTGATAGTCCACCCAGAGAGCACTCATTAAATCAAAGCTGTTCCCATCGGCAGATGTTTAAAAGGATGAAGGGCTGATTGGGAAAGGTCTCCAAAAATATGTATATACATGAAAAAAGGGTGTAGCATAGTCTCATTGGTGGAAAATCCCTGATATTCATATGGACACAAGCACAGACAATTTCTGAAAGGCTACACAAGACATAGTTAACAGTGACTGTCTTGGGACAGTGGACTTGAGAGGTGGAGGGGAGATGGGGGACTTCCTTTCCAACGTATTTTTCGATTTTATTCACAATATATCTCAAGCACCCACAAGTGTGCCAGAAATATAGGAGGTGTTTCATCTGCAATTTTTTTTAAATGTGAACCTGTCTTATTTTTATGATTTAAGAGTACTTAAATTTGAGGGAGGCAATTAAAGTGGCTACCAAGGTTTCATTTTGCCAAGGAAGGACATTAAACACACACACACACACACACACACACACACACGCGCGCGTGCACACACACACACAACTAGCATTTGGTTTCATCATTTCATAAAAAAAAAAAAAAATGGGGGGGTGGATTTTAACCCAGTAAAAGGGGAAAGGATAGGTCACAGAAGACAGTTCTTTGAGTGTACTAAATTTTGTTTTATGAAAACCTTACGCCAGGGTTATTGGTTTTCTCATTCCACTGCAGAGTAGTTAAAATTTTTTTTTTGCCCCAGAGACCAGCATACACATTGATTTGGGGAACAATGGAATTCAGTCAAACAGCTTGGTTTACAAATGGGGAAACTGAGGGCGGAATGACCTTCCCAGGGTCACACAGGGGCTGGTAAACCCCAGACCCTCCGAGACAGAAGGAGCCAAGAGCTGATCCTCTTCAACCTTTACTCCCACTTGGTAGGGAACCACGCCCACCCCCCAAGCCCCGGAGGATCTTTACCTACCTGGCTGTTGATGTTATTGTTTTCTCCAAACACCAGCCAGCCTCCGATGAAGGCAGCCAGGAATGAGTGCAACTGGCAGGTCTTGCCCTGCACGTGGGACTGCAGGGTGCAGAGCCCCTTGTAGGTGAACACGAAGTAGGCCAGGTTCCGGGAGTGCGTGTATGTGGCCTGCAGAATGGCCCGCAGCTTCTCCCAGAGGCTGCACAAATACAGGGGGTCCCCATGAGCGCAGGCCCAGGTGTTCCAAGGGCACTCCCCCACTGTGCATGCAAAAGCGGGCCAGGCAAGAAGTTCATAGGCCTCTGCTCATTCAACCCCAGGCCCCCCAGCCCCACATCCTTGGGGCTGCTCTGTCACTAGATTCAGACCATGACTCTGTGCCTTTCCTCAGTGAGGCCTTCCCTAATCACCCTATGTACAAGAATGCCCATCTCATCCCAGCCTCTTACCCTGTCTTTCTTTTCCTCATAGCTCTTATCACCACCTGACATTTACATGCTTGTTTACTATACCCCTGCCCCGCCCAGCCCTCGCCTGCCCTGATGAAGAGCACATTGAGCAGTGTCTAGATCTGGTCTGTTCATCCTCAGGGCCCAGGATAGGGGCTGGCACAGAGCAGGCACTCAACTAATATTTTTTTTTTTTTTACAGAATAATAGTGTAAATAGTTTATTTGCTCATATGCCATGAAAAGACCAGAAAATTAACATGAACTGCTTTTATAAAACATTTCTAATATTGCTAAGAAGCAGGCCCATTAATAGACAAATAGAAAAGAACATGCCAACATCAACTAATATTTTTTTGAGTGAACATGTGAAGAAATGAATGCATGAGTAAGTGGCCACCATGTACTGGTTCTAAAAGGTGGAAACAATTCAAATGTACATCAACAAATTAATGGATAAACAAAATGTGGTACAGGCACACAATGGAATATTATATATACTATATTGTATTGTATTATACTATATTATATTATATTCATCATATCAATATATAAGAAAGAATGAAGTTCTGAGACATGCTGCAACATGATAGAACATTATGCTGTGTGAGATAAGCACAGGGCATAAGGAAAATATTGCATAATGTTGCTTACAAGAGATGTGCAGAAATTGCAAATTCATAGAGACAGAAAGTAGACTGGAGGTTGCCATGGGATAGGAATAGAAGAGAAGAGGGAGTATATGTTTGAGAAAACTTAAAAAAAAAAAACATTCGGAGCACAAAAAGTCAAAACCAACAAAAATAAATAAATAAAAACCAAAAAAAAAATGCAAAAAGATAAAATCTCGCAAGGTGGATTTGGCCAGTAGGCTGCTCGTGTGTGAGTCCTATAAACTCCAGGTGAGGCTGTTTACATGAAAACCAGACCACAAGGTGGTTTCTGAGAAGGGCCATGAGGGGAGAGTTATGGACAATCAGAGGAAAGACCAAGAAGCTTGAGGGAGGAAGGGGAGGTCAGAGACAGCTTCCCAGGGGAGGTGTGCATTGCAAGGAGGAGGTAAAGGTGGGACAGAAGAGGAAAGGGCATTCCTGCAGAGGGCACAGCACATGCAAGCCTGGGGAGGTGGAACCACAACTGGCATATGCTTGGAACAGCAGCGAGGACCTATGTGTCAAGTGCACCCCTGGGAGGGCGTTGGGGAGTAGTGGGGGATATGGCCAAGACCAGGCTGCAGAGTGCCTTGAAGGTCCAGCTTGGAAGCTGGGATCTTTGCAGGGCAGAGGGGAGCCAGGAAAGTTTCTGAGCAGAGGATAATGGGATCAGAGTTGTCTTTAGGCAGTGTGGGGTGGAACAAGCTAGACCCAGCTAGGAAGCTACTGCAACCATCCTGGCACTGAGGGCTGAGCACTTCCCTCCCAGTGTGGGGGCTGACCGGAGGGGTCGGTACCTGCCACTCCGAAAGAGAAAGGTCATGACCAGCGCATGAGGGGCCCGGATTTTTATTCCATAGCTGTAGAAACAGAAGAAAACAGTTACTACCGTGTCACAGTTTCTTTCTCAGCTCTCTCTCTGCATCCTCATCCCCTCTCCCAACTCCTAATCCTAACACTACTTTGGGAGGGGAAATAATGCTGGCTTTTGAGTCAGATCTGGTTCAAACCCTGGCTCTGACACTTCCCAGTAGTGTAGCCTCGGGCCTGTCATTTAACCTCTCTGAGCCTCAGTTTCCCCAACTTGAAAAGCAGATGTTAGACCCAGAGGGCTGGTTGTAATTTTGAGGGAAGGAGGCCATGTATTTAAAAGGCCTCCACCCTCCCTGCTTGACTGGCTGTGTGAAGTTGTTCCCTCGGCTCCATCCTGACTTTCCGGCTGCAGCAAACAGTCCTCATACTCAGACGGGAGTTGGTTACTCTCCTGTTCACAGGATTACTCTGTGTCCTGAAGAAAGGGATTAAAAAGGACTTGACAGACATAATGGCAGGTACAACCTGATGTCCTAGGCGGGGGGAGTTCCAGTCTGAACAAACCAGCTGTAGAGGATATTTGGGGGACAACTGGGAAAATTTCACTATCAACTAGACAGTCAATGTTATAGAATTACTATTAATGTATTAAATGTGATCATGATAATTTGGCCATGTAGGAAAGTGTTCTTATTTTTAGAGATGGACAATGAAATATTTAGGGGTGGAACATTAAAGTGAGTTAAATTTTACAAAGTCTAAACAGCTCAGCTGTCCAGGCCTACCTCGGAGCCACCCTAAATGAATGGCTTTTCTTCACAAACAGCATTTTGTTTTCCACCTCCAGGTCTTTGCTCAAGCCATTTCCTCTGCCTGGAATGCTCTCCTGCTCCTGGCAATTTCCAAAGTAGCCTTCAAAACATCACCATGACCTCCTCTGTAAAGTAATCCTTGATCACTTGGCACTGTTGCAATAATTTGTCAGTCTCTCCTCTTGGACTTGAGGTCCCCACAGAGGGGGATGGCACCCCTGGGGTGTGTGTGTGTGTGCATTTATTGCTTCCATTTTATAAAGGAGGAAACTGAGAACCCCTGGGGTGTGTGTGTGTGCATTTATTGCTTCCATTTTATAAAGGAGGAAACTGAGTACCCCTGGGGTGTGTGTGTGTGCATTTATTGCTTCCATTTTATAAAGGAGGAAACTGAGGCCAGGAGAGATGAAGGGATTTGCCCAGGGTCACCCAGCTTTTAAATGCTGAGCCCAGGGTTCTGACTCCAGCAATTGCCTGCCCTGGCTGGGCAGGTCTCCTGGGATCACAGGGAGAATTGGAGTGGGGACAGGTATACAAAGTCAACATTGGGTAATGTCTGCTAGCACAAGGACCTATGTGTCTCCTGCTTTTCTTGGCAACAGGGCCACAGATGTTATCCCAGTGATTACTGCACCCCAATCATACCAAGGTGTGGGCGATAAGACCTGAAAGGTCCAACAGGTAATGACTTGTCTCACATGCCAGGTGCCCAAGGAAGTCAAGAGCCTGGCTGTGGGGTCAGGCATACCTGTTTTGAATCCTGGCTTTGAACCCTGACCAAGTAATGTGACTGTGGGCAATGAGTTTATTTCTCTGGGTCTCAGTTTTCTCACCTGGAGAATGGAGACAATGGAAATACCTTGCCCTCTTGTTCACTGACTCAATAAATGTTTAGTGAGAGCCTAGTATGTACCAGGTGTTAATATACTGTCTTCAAGAAGCTCACTTGAGAGAGAGAGAGAGAATAAATAAGATATACAAGTGAACTATTTGGTGTGTCAGATGGTGACAAGTACTATGGAGAAAAATAAAGCAAGGAAGGAGGTGAGAAGTTTAGGGATGGTCTCCCTGAGGAGATGACACTTGAGCAGAGCCTTGAGAAAGCTGAGGCAGATATCATGTGGACACAACAGGCATAACAACAGCCAACAGTTATACGAGGCTTATTATAAACCAGGAGCTGTGCTAAGCATTTCACACATACTGTCTTAATCCTCTGATAGTACGCTATAAGTACTATTTTCTTCATTTTACAGAATTTGAGGCTTAGAGAGGCTAAATGACTTACTTGGGATTACACAGGCTGCTGGCACCAGGATTCAAACTGAGGCAATCTGGCTCCAGAGTCCCTATCCTCACCACCATTCCCTGTTGCCCTTGGACTCAATTCCAGGAGGACACAGATCTTCAGTTAATTCTCTGCTGTGTGCCCAGTATCTGGCACAGTAGCCCTTCAGAAAATAGTAGCTCTTATGCTACCAAACGAGGCTGAGCTCTCCTTTAAGTACAAATACCTCAAGACCTCTTCCAGATCTGATGGCCAGGGCAGGAGCAAACATTTGCAACTTCTCTTATAGCCATTGTAACTCCTGAGGCTCAGGACCCAGGAGTCCCTGTGCCATCTGAGGACTTAGCACTGGAGTCATACAGATGAGGCGTGAGAAGCGACTTGCAACCCCATGGGGCAGTTTAATGGGGAAGTATAGGCAGGAGGCAGATGGGGTCACTGAGACCACAGAGGCCCACGGGCACACAACGAGGGGGAGGTGAACTAGGTCCAAATCGGGGCAGAGGACTGACATGGAAGGAGATCAAAGCAAGTACCCCAGAGTGGGGGTCACAGCTCAAAGCTGGGAAGGCGTTTGGAACCCAAAATCCTGCACCCAGTGGGCAGAAAGTGGACACTGAGACCTAAACACACACAAAGGCTGCCCAAGAGCCCACAATGAAGCGGGGCCGAGCCTTCAACCAGAGCCTCGGATCCCAGCCAGGCCCGTCCCTCAGTCCCGGCCTCGCGCGACCGCCCCACTCACACAACCCCGTTCCGGAAACCCTTGAGCATGGCCAGTGCAGCATGGTAGCGGCGCTTGCGCAGCAGTATGTTGACGGCGAAAAGAAGGGCCTGCAACTGCCGCGGAGCGGCCATGGCACGGTCTGTGCGCGGAGTTGGGGTCACAGAGCCAGACGCGCACTGACAGCCGAGAAGCCCGCTCCACAGTCCCCAGAGCCAGCAGCCCCGCCGCGGCACCGCACTCATAGGCTAGAGGCACTGTCGCTCACACTTAAAGAGCCAATCCAATCTCATAGCGCTCTCGTCTCATAAGGGAATGGAATGTCGTATCACCGGCATAGCGGTCTGATTGGAACAGAAGGGAGAGCTTGTAACCAATCACAGAGGTCTCCGCCCCACTCGGCAGCAAGAGAGCGCTTCTCGGTTTACTGGGGGACTTGGAAGGAGGCGTGTCATCCGTGGGCTTGGAAGAAGGGTTCCTGAAAGAGGAGCCACCGTCCCTGGAGTTGGTTTAGGGTGACTCTTACGTGATCGCATAAGGAGGAAGCCAGGCCTTTTCTTTACACATGACAGCTCTGATTGGGTAACGATAACTTGCGGTTTTCTGTCCAGCAGTAACCACGGTGACGCAATGAATTACTCGAGACAAAAGTCAAGAGAGGCGAGAGTGAAAACAACTCAAGGGAGAGTGTCCTCCCAAGCAGTTCTCATTTCTATTTTTATTGAGATTTTCGGGTTAGGGAGAAGTGCTGGCACTCAAGGCTGTTTAGGGAGGCAGCAGGGGAAGCAGGACGTTTTGACCTTTATGACACAAAGATTGAGAGGCAAGTAGACAACAGATAAGCCTGGCTTTGGGAGTGGAATGTACTACATGCAAGAACATAGCATAGCAAAACGAGACATTCTTATCTTTGATAGGAGTTTAGACAAAGGCAGTTTTCTGCCTATATGCATGCTGAAGCAGAAGCAGAGTTTACAATATTTTATCCACAGAATTCCCACAATGACCAAAGGGCACGCTCTGTGGCTTCTCTTTATTATTAAAATCCAAACTCCTCCCAAGGTCCTGCCTCCCTCTCTAAACTCACCTCCCACCACTTGCCCCCTCACTCCCTCCTGTCCAGCCAAATGGCCTCGTTCCTGTCCTTTGAGCATGCCAAGAACTCTCCTGCCTCAGTACTTTTGCACTTGCTATTTCCCTGCCTGGTTTGCATCACTCCAGCTCTTCCCATGGCTGGTTCCTTCTCAACCCTCAGGTCTCAGCTCAGATGCCACCTCCTCAGAGAGGCCCTCCCAGTTATCCCATCTAAAGTAGCAGTGCTCACTCTCTCATTATACTACTTTCTCCATAAAACTTTTGATTCTTTGAAATTGTTTGCTACATGTTCATTGTCCATTGCTTCTACCAGACTGAAAATTCCACAAGGGCAGAAACCTTTTTTGTCTTGTTTTCTGCTATAGTTCCAGCACTTAGCACATGGTAGTTGCCTAAAACGTGCTTGTTGAAGGAATACACAGTTCCAGGTTGACATCTCCCAGAGCACTGATGGATGACGTTTACATATGATATCACTGTGTGTTGTCTTTGGACAATAGCTACATATTAAGTGGTGGCTGTGATCCGAGAGGGTGTTCTGCGGCACTTGGGCCATGTGGTACTTATCTGTAATGTCACTGTCTGGGTCTGTGTCAGGAATATCAGGGGTCAGGGAAGAAGGTAATTGTGCTGGGCCTATTTTATCACTAAAAGACTTTCTGGGTTTTTTGTTGTTGTCTTTTGTGGTGATGGACTAATTTATTCTGTTAATCCTTTCTCTGAAAACAATGAAAATATTAGATAAAATATAAAAATATCCTCTTAAAAACACCAAACTGCTTAGAAGTCTAAGCCAATTATAGGATGAAAGCTAGCATGGTTTCCAGGAAGATTTGAATATTGGAATATTGGAGCACCAAAGCCACTTATGACATGAGGGCATTTGCCAATATTGAACCTGTAGGTTTCAGTTCATCAATCACACAGGACAAGAGAGACAGAAGTGCAAATCTGGGGCCTGCCCAAGGTGGGGAGGCTTATAGCAGAATATCTTCACATTAAGCTGAGACTTTCAAAGGATTTCACCCTCAAGCCTAATGTGATATGATCCTGCTCACACCTTACACCACTAGCCCAAGAACTGCTGGAAAGGCTGCCTTTATGCTGAGCAGAACAGGTAAAGAAAAAGGAAAGGAGAATTTTTTCAAAGCCCTTCCTTGGGAAGTTATGACTATTGATGAGACTTTTTGCACCCCAGGGACCAGAACCTGGTAGCCCAAGAAATCTCAAGCCCAGCTTGAGGTGACAACTGACTGGCAGTACCCCCAAACCTTTGGCTAAAGCAAATGTGAAGCCTCTTTAGAGAAGGACATATCCACCTTTGACTTCAGGGAACCACCACAAATAATTTTTCAAGGGTAAAGACCTGCACATAGTCAGAGATAACCAGGCCTCCAAGACAATTTGAAGAAGAATCAACAAGCACAACAGATAGGAAAAACAGATTAACACAGATTAACACATATTTCACAGACACAGGCTTTCAAAAATTGTGCTCACAAGATTTAAAGCTAGAAAATACCTGCAAGGCACAGAAAACTCTAAGAAGCAACATGGAAAATTTGAAAAGGAACCAAATAAAACTTCTACTACCAAGAATCATTCACCAAGTCCTCATCACCACCTAGCATGAGGAGAGGGTGTTTGAAAACTATTCAATTCAGCAAGTTTTTCTCAGTCTTCTATCTTGTTAAGCCCTTTATCAGAGAGATAAAAAGCACTTTCTGTCCTCACAGAGCCCCCAGGGTGCTAAGGTTAACAAGCTGCCCCTATGGGAACACTTGGTAAAAGCTTGGTAATGCTTTTTAATTTTTTATAACTCTGAGTTCCTCAGGGCATGGCCTGTTTACTCACTTTTGCCCAGAGAAAGTCCCTTTATATATTTAAAAAGTGCCTACTCTATGTGGGGGATTGTTTCCTAAGTGCTTTATTAACCATTTCATTCTCATAGCAACCCTCTAAGGAACCTCTAAGGAATAGAACCTCTAAGGAAGGTACTATTACAATGCCCATTTAACTGATGGGGAACTGAGGCACACAGAAGCAAAATGCCTTGCCTAAAGTGATACAACTGATAAGTTATGAAGTCAGGATTTGAATCCAGGCCTTTTGGCTCCAGTCTCTGACCTTAAATGACATGCCTTGTTGCCTCCTACCAATACCAACAAACCTAACAAGATTCCAGGACATGACTTTGCTTTGTGTGTTCTTACTTTCTTCCCCTTGCAGCTGGGAATCTGGTTTAAGCTGCTCATGATTCCTATCTCCCTGTAGAGAAGTTACCTTTTCTGTAGTGGTTAGAGCACCCATTGTGGAGGAGGACACTGGAAGTTTCCCCAAACTTTCCCTTCTTCATGCCTGGGCCTGTGCTTGAAATTGCTACATTACTCACCTCAGTAGACTCTAAGCTGTAATCGATTTGGCTCAATTCCAATGAACTTGCCTTGAGGGAGTGGGACATAGAAGTAGTAGCTTTTGGTAAAGGAAGAGACGGGGGTGAGGGATGGAAAGTCCTACACTCCTACCTTAATACCCTGGAAAAAGAAGAGAAAATTAAACCCAAAGCAAGCAGAAGGAAAGATATAAGAACTATTAGAGCAGAAATTAATGACATAGACAACAGAAAAACAGCAGAGAAAAATCGATGAAACCAAAAGACAGTTCTTTGAAAAGCTCAAACCTTTAGTTGGATTGACTAAGAAAAAAAAGAGAAGACTCAAATTCTTGAAATCAGAAATGAAAAGGGGTATTATAACAAGTGAAGAGATTAAAGTAGTGATCAAAAAAATAACCACAAAGAAAAACCGAGGTCAAGGGGGCTTTACCAGTGAATTCTACCAAACATTTAAAGAAGAATGAAAACCAATTCCTCATACTCTTCCAAAAAATAAAGAGGATGAAAAACTTCCAAACTCATTCTATGATGAGGCTATTATTACCCCGATACCAAAACCAATCAAAGACATCATAACCAGGGAAAACTACAGACCAATTATCTCTCATGAATATGAATGCAAAAAACTTCAACGAAACACTAGCAAACCGGTGGACTCATACTTCCCAATTTCAAAATTTATTACATTCTGTTCGGTCAGCATCATGAGGGAACCACCCCGGTGCATGGTTGCAGCCTGCAGTATTATGTGCCCAGCCAGCCGAGCTCCCACCTGTATCCCCTGGCTCGTCTGGGTTCTGTTAGAATTGTAAAATCAAAACAAGTCATGAGGTAGGTGATAAGAAGGTCTGGGAGTTAATATACAACAAGAAAAAGGAGAACCGAAGGACAAGACTATTAGCTTTTCTAAATGGAAACAAAGGCATCCTAAGCCTAAATAACTGGAGTTGAAAACAGATGAAAGCAACACTCAGGTGAATAATCACAAATTTTTAGGCTATTATAGCTTGAAAGATATACCACTTAATAAAGTCCAATAACTTTTGATTAAAATCTAAGTGTGCTAAGCAACCTTCTCCTGTATTATTTGGTCCTGATAATGTGGCTCTTCACGGGGACCCCACTGCTCAGACTGGGCCACAGCCAGTGCCAGAAGAGGGTGGTTTCCTGAGGCACCTGCCCTGTTTCTACAGCAGCCAAATGGTGCGGGGCTTTGGTGGCAGCCCCAAGCAGCCACACATTCCCACAGTTACCTTTCCTAAACAAGTAGTAATCTTCCAGTTGATGTAACCACTGGCATTTATTATGGTTGGACCAGCCATGGAATGGACATGTCCATAAGATGGTGGTAGTACAGGATGGAATCCACACTAGAAGAACACTAAATAAAATGAAATGTCCCAGGTCCTCATGTCTATAATAATTATGCATATTTAAAGGTATTATGAATAATACCTTCATATTTGAAGATGTATTAGGGTTCTCCAGGGAAGCAGAACTGACAAGACATATATGTATGTGTGTATATGTAAACATTATGAAATTTATTATAGGAATTGGCTCATTGGACCATGGGCATTGGCAAGTTTGAACTCTGTAGGGCAGGCTGCAAGTTGGGAACTGTGATGAAGGTGTACTCTCTTGGAGAAGCTGGCTGGCTTCTTTTCTTTCTTGCTTGCTGAAATCATCAGTTCTCCCTTTAAGGCTTCCAACTGATTGGATGAGACTTCTCCCATTGCCAAAGGTATTCTCCTTTGATGAATATAGATGTATCAGCCATAGATGCAGTCAACTGAGCCATGAAATATCCTCACTGTAACCATCAGGCCAGTGCTTACTTGACAACTGGACACTACAACCTAGCCCAGTCAATCTGTGAACTTAACCATCACAGAAGGTATTGTGCATGCCTTTAAAGGGCTTCTATGGGGAAATCCTCAATGTGGCCATCCTTGGCTATTTCAGACCAGAAAAGAACTTTGATTCTTTAAAGTCACTTATTTCAGCAATTCAAGGTGATGCTGAAGCTAAGAGATGATCAGAATTACCAGAACATTTGAAACTCAAAGAAGATGATTTCTTCCAGGTTCGTAAAAGCAAATAATGAATGGCCACTGCTGAAAATCATCTTACTTATTCATTCACCATTTTCTAGTATTTTACTGTTCATAACTATGCCGTCTCATCATGGTTATATAGTTTTAAAATCAATCATGTCCCACAGTTGTGAATTAGTTTAAATCATACAATGTATTTGCTATATTGTGTGTCAACTGTTAAACCCATCATGCCACAATACTAAAATGATTCAGTTAATAATCAAGATTCTTTTTTACATAATATGTTGATTTAAAAAACTCTTTCAAAGCTTTCCAAAATGTACTACTAGACAGGTCTTAAGTTTTCTTATGATGGGAAATAAAATGTATATAAATGTATGATTGAAAGGAACATCACTAGTTTGAGATGAGACATATAATTCTCATGGTAAAATACCAGTAGGTATGTACTTGTATAGCATGTGCTGCAAAACAGAGAGAGCTTATAGAAGTAAATGCATTAAACAGAGGTTTGGTAGTTTATTAAAAACCTAAGAGTAAAAATGCAGACTTTGTATTTTTTATAATTGTCCATTAATATGTGTTAATATATTTTATTATAGACATGAGGACCTGTGACATTGCATTTTATTTAGTTGTTTCCTTCAGGAGGTGAAATCTTGTGCTGTATGCCACTTTGTATAGACCTGTCTCAATTCTAAGTGGTCTGGACTTCCCCCTCCCACTGTTTTGTTTGTTTGTCTTTTAAGACAAAGAAAAAACGAGTGTTTTTCAAATCTAGGGGTCTCATTTTGCGTCAGGTAACATTTTTCCTTTTACATTTTACATTTTTCCTTGTTACAAAGCTACAGTAATTGTGAGAACAAGCGATATCTGAAAAGGAATAAATGTCACCCGACTGTGGAAGATAGAATTTAGTCATGATCTTGCAAGAACAGCATGCAACCAAAATATGGTAGTCGGCTCCATGAACAACAGAACCCAGCACTATTTATTCCCTAAGCTTAACACCAAGTCCCTCCTCTATTTCTCCATTGGCTGGATACTCCAGAAGTTACACCCTATTCCACAGGTCTAACTAACCCTCGCAAATTTGAAACATTTGAAATGTCTCCACCCCTGACTATAACTGTTATGCCCATATAAGGCACTGACACCACTCCTATGCTTAAGTGGCCTCTTTTCCTTTGTTCTTTAACCACAAAGCCAGTTTGAGCTAGTTTGGTAACAAGTTACTAGACTATTTCAGGAGTTTCTACACCTGACTCTCCATTTCCCCTATCGTGAAAGCTAAACTTAATTTTATTCTCACATAATCATAAACAGTATGGTACTGGTAGGTATAAGGATAGACATCTAGAATAGAATTAAGAGCCCAGAAATAAACCCATACACCTGTGACCAACTGATCTTTAACAAGGATGCCAAATCCTTTGCACGGGTAAAGAAAAGTTTTGCAACAAATGATGCTGCAAAGTGGAAAGCCACATGCAAAAGAATGAAGTTGAACCCGTTTTAGTTACCTTGGCTGCAAAAGCAATACTGCACAATGGGTCAGCTTAAACAATGGGAATTTGTTAGCTCACGGTTTTGAGGCTAAAACAATGATCAAATCAAGGCATCATCAAGGCCATGCTTCCTTCTTCAACACTGGTGTTCTGGGGCTGGCTGGCAGCAAACTTTGGTCCTTTGTGCCGCTATCACATGGCGATGCACATGGCAGCCTCTCCCTTTTCTTCTGGTTCCACTGACTTCCAGCTCTTCTCTCTATGGCTTTCTGTGTGTGCATTTCATTCTTTTATAAACAGTATTATGACCCATCCTTAAAGTGGGTCACACCTTAACTGGAGTAACCTCATCAAAAGATCCTATTTACAATGGGTTTACACCCACAGGAATGGTTTAAGTGAATTTCTGGGGTACACAGCTCCAAGCCACCGCCAGGTGGGTCCTGTGTTAGATGGAAATTGGGATCCCTGTGACAGAGATGAACGGTCTGTGTGAGGTTGGAATAGGGGTGCGTGAGTGTTGCAAAAGTGGGGAGTACCGTGTGAAGTGGGAAGGGGTCCGTGTTGCCGAGTTCGGGGGCTCACGTGCAGTAGGGATGAGGGTCTGGGTCATACAGAAGTACCGGGTCAGGTCTCCTGAGGCAGGAATTAGGGGCACATATAAAAGGGTTGGGAGATCCTGTGTGCGGCAGAGATGGGGTCGGAGTTGCCGAGTTGGGGGATGGGGCCCCATTTATACCAAGGGACGGGTCACCGGGCCTGGTTTTCCCGAGCTGGGGGCTATGTGGCAGCTCCCGGGCGCCCCCTGGTGGGCCCGACCCCGCCGCGGCTCCCACAATGCTCGCGTAATCCCACTTGAGCTCCGTGGCTACAGCAACGGCAGCAGCGGCGACGGCGGCTCCAAGATGGCGCAGACGATCTTCGAGGCCCTGGAGGGTGAGCGACGGCGAGGCCGGGGGAGGCGGCTGTTCCGCGTGGCGCCCCCTCCCGCCGGGTCCTCCCAGCGCCGGGTCCAGGGCGCGCGGCGGCCGCGGGGCGGAGGGCGCCAGGACCAGAACAGCCGCGGGGCGGGAGGGGCGCGGACAGGGAACAGCCGGGGGAGCGGAGGCCGGGGGTGGAGGGCACCAGGACCGGAACAGCCGCGGGAGCCGAAGCACGGCGCCGGGGTTGGGAGTGGGGTGGCAATGATACCGGAACAGCCTCGGGAATGAAAGCTCAGCGGGGAGGGAACCCTGGGACTGGAACAGCCTGGAAAAATCGGCTCGGCGTTGGGGGGAGGGGCGCACCGGGACCGGAACAGCCGAGCGGGACAGGCCGTGCGCGACGTGGGGAGTGGCGCCGGGAGCGGAGCAGCCCGAGAGAAGGCGGGGAGTGGGCGGGGCGCGCAGGACCGGAACGGCCGCGGCAAGGAGGCCCCGCGGAGCGTGTGATCTGTGACCTAAACAGCCGCGTCTCTGAGGCCCGAAGTCCCGCGCCGGGAGTGGTTTCCTGAAGGGAACAGATGAGGATGGGGTGGGAAGCAGTCCGGGCCTGGAGCGGTCGCGTGGATGGAGGTCGCTCCGCGGGGCGGGGCGGTCCCCAGGGGCTGCTCTGAGCACGGCGGTGGTGCGGCGGCAGCTGCGGAACGGGAAGGGAGTTAGCGGCCAGAGCCTCTGAGCCCGGCGTTCTCGCCGGGAAGAGCTTGAGCGCTAGCTGTGCCCTGTGCAGTCTCTTAAATTCAGAATAGGAGAGAATAGGCCCACCTGTGTGCTGGGCCGGGACTCGGTGCTCACAGACCCAAACCAGCGAACACTACTGTAGACGTCATGGTGGAGTGCTGAGTCTTAACTCAGACCAAGAAACGATGGGTGCCAATGGTGTGCTCGGCCCGAACATGGCGCTCTTAGATCCAAACCAGCAAATGCTGAATGCCTGCTGATTTTCCTGCGCTCGGCAAGACATTGGGATGGTGGTGGCCTCAGGCTCAGGGAATTGTGGGCCTTCCTGTGCACCTGCTAGACCTTAGGGAAAGGGCAGCCTTAGCGACTTAAGGGGTGTGGCACAGAGCAGACGCTGGGAGGAACAGACCAAGAATTTTCTTGGAAGGGTTTGATGAGTGTACAGATCATTAGATGTACAGATCATTAGAGTGCAAATTAAAAGTGGACTGAACTGGCGGTATGTGTGGGGGTGTTGAAGCCTGCCACTCCCTAAGAGATTTTGGCCACATCCCTTAAATTCCTCAAAGACCCGAGTTTTCTCCATGAAATGGGGTTAACCCCACCACCGTCTGTAAGGCTTCAGTTTCCGGGAAACTCATTGAGTCAGGCATAGTCTCCCAGACACAGTCTAGGGGGAGAGAGAAATTACAGGAAAATCAATTACAGAAACTTTAGAATTATAGACAAGGTAAATAGTAAAAGATGGTAACTTTAGCTGGCACTCAGTGCTATGAGGTTAACAGGCTGGGACTATGGGATGTGGAGGGCCAGGGTTAGTGTACCACCTGGGGGGACAGTGGGAGGGGATGAGACTTACTTTCTCTTCACACTCCATGGAATTCTTCATTTGAATTTTTTCCACAAGAATGTTTTCATGTGTTGAGTAATGAAGAAATTAAAAAGAAAAATCTGTTCCCTGTACAGTATGATGCGTGCTGGATTAGAGGAAGAGGGAGCAGGGCTGTGAGAGTCTAGTGATGACTCAGGGAGGGGGAAGATCAGAAGGTCCCAGGCTGTGCGGACTGCATTTACAAAGCCCTAGGGGGAGAGGGGTCTCCTAGGAATCACAGAAGTTCAGTGTGGGTAAGCAGTGAGATACGAGGCCTGGATAGATTTGATGAGGCTTCCGAATTTTTATCTTGGGATCAGCCTGGAGCTAAGGAAGGGTTGTCAGCTGGGGAGCAACACAATCTGATGCATAAAGTTCACCCTGGCTGCTCCCGAAACAGACTGGAGAGGGCTGGAGTGGCAACAAGGAGGTGATTGAGGAGGCTACTACTGTCAAGCAGTTGAGAACTGATGGTGGCCTGGGCCAGGGGGACAGCTGTGGGGATGGAGAGAACATGGATTTGCAAGGTATTTAGGAAGCAGGATAGGCCAGGCTTGCTGAAGAATTAGAAATAGTAGTGGGAGTGGGAGGAAGAAGTTGAAGGAAGAATCAAGAGGGACCCCAGGGGGTGTGGCTGGGTGGACAGTGGTCCCCTGTTCTTGACAAGGAGTCCCAGAAGAGGAACAAATTTAGGAGTGAAGGGATGACGCACTTCATTTGAGTTCAATATTAGGCCAAATTTTTTTCAACCAAACTTCTTCTTTTGAAATAAATGTGAATTCATATGCAATTGTAAGGAATAATTCAGAGAGATCCCATGTACCCCTTACCCAGTTTCCCCCAGTGCTAACATCTTGCAGCGCTAGAGTACAATATCACAACTAGGATATTGCCATTGATGCTGTCAAAATGCAGAACAGTTCCGTCACCACAAGGAATTGACCTTTTAAAGCCATAACCGACTCCCTGTCTCCCCTGCCATCTCTCAGCTTCTTACACCTGGCAACTCCTAATCTGTTCTTCATTTCCAAGATGTTGTCGTTTCAGGACTGTTATGTAAATAGAATCATACAGTATATAACCTTTTTTAAAAAAAAATAGATTTTATTGAGATATATTCACATACCATTCAGTCATCCATGTTATACAATCAGTTGTTCACAGGACCATTATATAGATGTGCATTCATCACCACAATCTATATTTGAACATTTTCATTACCACACACACACAAAAGATTAAGAATAAAAGTTGAAGTGTAAGAGAACACCCAAAACATCCCATGCTCCTCATCTCTCCCTATTATTCATTTACTTTTTGTCCTCATTTTTCTATTCGTCTGTCCATACACTGGATAAAGGGAGTGGGAGCCACAGAGTTTTCACAATCACATGGTCACACAATGTAAGCTATATAGTTACACAATCATCTTCAAGAATAAAGGCTACTGGATTGAAGTTCAACAGTTTCAGATATTTGCTTCCAGCTATTCCAATACACTAAAAACTAAAAAGGGATATCTGTATAATGCATAAGAATAGCTTCCAGAATGACTCTCAACTCTGTTTGAGACCTATCAGCCACTGAAACTTTATTTTGTTTCATTTCTCTTCCCCCTTTTGGTCCAAGAAGGCTTTCTCAGTCCCATGATGTCAGAGCCAAGCTCATCCCACGTTGCCAGGAAGATTTACACCCCTGAGAGTCATGTCCCTTGTAGGGGGGAGGACAGTGAGTTTACCTGCCAAGTTGGCTTAGAGAGAGAGGCCTCATCTGAGCAACAAATGAGGTTCTGTGGAAGTGACTCTTAGGCACAATTTCAAGTAGGCTTAGCCTCTCCTTTGCAGTAACAAACTTCATAAGGGCAAGCCCCAAGATCAACAGCTTGGCCTTCTAAATTGGTAGCCCCCAATGTTTGTGAGAATATTAATTCCCCAGGTGGAGAAATTTAATATTTCCTCATTTTCCCCAGTCCCTCAAAGGGGCTTTGCAAATACACTTTTACAACGTGTTGCCTTTTGATACTGGCTTTTTTCACTCAGCATAATTCCCTGAAGATTGACCCAAGTTGTTTATATCAATAGTTCCTCACTTTTATTACTGAGTAGTATTCCATGGTATGGACATACCACAGTTTGTTAACCATCTACCCATTAAAGAACATCTGGGTTGTTTCCAGAGTTTGGCTATAATGAATAAAGCTGCTATGAACATTTGTATACATGTTTTTGCGTAAGCATAAGTTTTCATTTCTCTGGGACAAATGCCCAGGAGTTAATTTGCTGGATTTTTGCTTATTTTTATAAGAAACTTCCAAACAGTTTTACAGAGTGGCTACCATTTTACTTTCCTACAGCAATGTATGAATGATTTAGTTTCTCTACCAGCATCTGGTGTTATCATTATTCTTTATTTTAGCTACTCTGATAGGTATGTAGTGATAATTCATTATGATTTAATTTCCACTTCCCTAATGGGTAATGATGTTGAACATCATTTCCTGTGCTAATTTTTGCCATGTGTACATCCTCTTGGGTGAGATGTCCGTTCGTCTTTTGTCCATTTGCTAATTGGATTGTTTGTTTTTTTGCCATTGAGTTTTGAGTGTTCTTTATATATTCTAGTTACCAGTCCTTTGTCAGATATGCAGTTTGCACCCATTTTCTCTGTCTCTATCTTGTCTTTTCATCCACTAGACAGATGGGCTGCATTTTGAAGTCCCTAATGCCCACCTTCATGGAGATGGCACCACGTTGTTTGATATTTGGAATGAGAAGATGGGGAGGAATGGCCTGGCTGGAATAGAGATTTGGAGCTGCCTGTGTCAGTTATCTACTGCTACCCAAGGAACCAATTCAAACCTAGTGGCTAAAACACTCATTTACTAGCTCATGATTCTATGGGTCTGTAATTTGGGCTGGGCTCAGCTGGTCAGTTCTGCTGGTCTCACCTGGGCTTACTCATGCAACTGTGTCACTGGGCAGGTCATTTGGGGATTGATTGGTCCCAGATGGTTTCATATTGGATATTTGGCTGGGGCTACAGGGCAACTGGGCTGTGTGTCTAGCATCCAGCAGGCTAGCCCAGGCTACTTCACCTGGCAGTTGGGTTCCAAAAGCAAAAAGCCCCAGTGCACAAGCCCTTTTCAGGCCCCTGCTTGTGTCACATTTGCTGATGTCCCATTAGTCAAAGAAAGTCCAATGACCAAGCCCAGATTCAAGGAGTGTAGAGAGAGACCACACCTCTCCATGAGAAGAGTGGCAAAATCACATTGTAAATGTGCAAATGCACTGGGAAGGAAGGAATTTGTAGTCATTTTTTTGTCCTCTATCACAACGTTGCTCCATCCGATAGCCTCTTCAGAGTATTAGGAGAATGACTTCTCCCCCCAAAAATGTTCAGATACTCACAATTTTGCATAAAATGGTAGAAGATTTACTGAAGCTTGGGCAAGTGAGCACCAGCTCCAGACTGGGAATTCTGGATATTGAAGAGAACTAGACTGGGGTTGAGTGAGGCTGTCCAGGGAGAATGTAAGAGAAAGAAGAGAGATTCCAGACAGAGGAAACCCTAGAATTGGAACATTTATAAAGTGGACAAGGAGAAGAGGAAAATAAAGGAGGCTGAAAAGGAGCAATCAGAAAGTTGGGAGAAGACAGGGAGGTTGGCTTCCTAGAGCCAGACGAGGAGTGTCAGATGCTGCCAGATGGTCTTTGGCATCATTAAGAAAGCAGTTTTTGTGGAAGGGCAGAGGCCTAGGCTCCACTGGAGTGGGTGGAAAAGGGTTGGGAGGTGGGCAGAGGAGCTGGAGGGTGTGGACCCTCACTGGATGCTTGATGTTGAAAGGAGGAGAGATGGAAACATGGTTTCAAGGGAGGGCATTCTAAAGAGACTTGGGCTTGTGTAGCTGTTGATGGGAAGACGAGGAGGGAGGCACAGTGTGGGGAGAGGGGCCGGTTGGTGGAGAGTGGTTTCTGGAGGGGCAGGAGAGGACAGAGGGAAGGCACACTCTGGGTTATTTGGGAGAGAGGCAGTGGGCCTTGCTGGCCACTTAGATGTGAGGAGGCCTGTCTGCCACCTAGTGACGCAGCTGGACGATGGACTAATGCGAACCTCAACAGTGGAAACTGATTGGAAAACTTGGGAAAAGTCAGGTCTTGAGTTCCCCAACCACAAATTTCAATTGTGCTGTTTATTGAGGAACAGAAAAGATAAGAAAATAGCAGAAAACAAGGCAAGCAGGGCTGAGTGCCAACAGACTTGTGGGGTGTAGATGGGCGACTTGAGAACATGATTTCTGGAGGAGCTGTTTCACTTAGGATTAGACTCAGCCGTGAGAAGAGAGAAACCCAAGGTGGCAGTGGCTTAACTGGCTAGAAGTGTATTTCTCTTGTGTGACAGACAGTCCAGAGGAAAACAGTCTAGGGCTATGAGGGTGCTCTGTTCCATGAAGTTCTCAGAGGCTTAGAATCTTTCCAGCTTTTTGCTCTGCAATCCCTAGCATGTGGCTACATGGTTTAGGATAGTGGCTCAAATTCCTGCCCTCATATTCTTGTTGCAGGAAGTAGGATGGAGGATGGGACAAAGAAGAGGGTAACATACCAGGCAGCTTTTAAGAAAACTTCCCAGAAGCTGCCATACAGCATCTCTACTGACATTCTTTTGACCAGAACTTAGTCACTCCCTAGCTGCAAGGGAGGCTGGGAAATGTAATCTTTATTCTGGGGCATGTCTCCAGCCAAAATTCTTGGGTTCTTTCACAGTGGAAGTAGGAGAGAATGTATATTGGGGCACAGCCAGCTGTCTTTGCCGCTGGAGCCTTGCTCTGGGTGTGGCTTGTAAGGGTCAAGTCCAAGTAGGATGCTGGGCCTCCTTCCAATGAGGCTGCATTCCTTTTTTCAGGGATGGACAATCAGACCGTCCTGGCCGTCCAGTCATTATTGGATGGCCAAGGAGCAGTCCCTGATCCCACAGGCCAGAGCGTCAACGCGCCCTCTGCCATCCAGCCATTGGGTAAGTATCTTGGATTCAGCAGCAGGAAGGTTGAGTGCCCCCCACCCCCAAGTAGAAACAAGGGATTCACAGCGAGGGTGTGGGAGTGCACTGTCCATCATGGTTCCCAGGACGTCCTCTGGTGTCTGAATTTTCTCACCTTTCCCCCGGCTGCATCTTCAGGCTCACACCATCTTTCTCTGCTTATCTCTGAGGACACCCTCTCTGGACCATTTAGTGAATGTAGGGACGTGGGATCATGACACAGAGAATGGCCAGGAGCCCCGATGCTTGGCAATTCATGTACCTTTGAGTGGAAATCATTTCTCAGACTCCCCTTTATGGAAGAACAGCTGGGCACAAATTTCTCCAGTTTACAGACCAGGCCCTTGAACCACAGAGAGGGCAAAGGGCTTCTTTTGGCATTCCATGTGAGTTTGTGTGTTCATTTATTCATTCCAAAAACATTTTTGTGCACTTCCTGGGAACCACGTTGGGGACAGAGAGATATATGCCTGGGCTTGAGTGTATGTTCCCGTGCTTCCTAGCTCTATGACCTTGGAAAGTGAGTTAACCTCTCTGTGCTTCAGTTTCAACATTTGTGAAACGGAAATAATAGTATCTACCTCACAGGGTTCTCTTGAGGGTACTTGATATTTAGTTTCAGCTGCTGTGATTGAGAAATGCAAAATAGTGGTATGTACAAGATTGAAGTTTATTTGTGTTACATGAAAATGCTAATACACATCTGGGTTGGGTATAGTGAAACTCAGGCCCTTATCCCAGACCCCTTCTCTCTTGTGGCTCTGCTGCCCTCAACATGCAGTCCAGGATGGCTGCTACAGCTCCTGTTTTCATTTCTACATTCCAGCCAATGTGAAGGGGAGAAAGAAGGAAGTAGAAGTCATGTTCCATTCTTTTAAGTGCAAGTTGCATAGATAGTATATATCTGCTCTTGTCCCGTTGGTCAGAACTCAGTCACATGGGCACACCTAGCTTGAAAGAAGGCTGGGAAATGTAGTCTCTAGGTAGACGGCCATGTTCCCCACCAAAATCTGTATTACTATTGAAGGAGAGAGTGAACATTTAGGAACAACTAGATATTTCTGCCACACATGTCAAGTGCTGGACACAGTGCATGGTTGCTGATTGGTTCTCAATAATGGGTGGTTTGAACTGTTGCTAATCATTCATTTAGTTTTTTCATTCAACAAATGTCCATTGAGAACCTCTTATGCGTCCAGGAGATAATGCAGTTATGACAATAAATAAGATATATTTCCTTCCCTCGGGGGACTCACAGTCTGATGGTGATGGGAAAACTGTGATAACAGGCATGCTCAGAGAGAAAGGATCTGTGGCCTTTGGCTTCAGGAAGGCTTCTTGAAGCAGTTAACATCTGAGCTGAGCCTTGCTAAATCTGTTGTTTTGAGAGAGGCATCTTGGTGGAGGGGAACAGTGAGTGCAAAGATGCAAGGAATATAATCCTGTGGTCCACTAAGGACTGATGAATTAATTCAGGTAGGATAAAGATTCTGCATTTCTCAACTTCGAAGCAAACCTATTTTACTATTTCCTGATTGTTGATCCTTTGATATGTGAGTACACATGGCTGGATATCCCTGCAGGTGCCTGTGTGGTTTTGAAAGCTCCTTGGAAGCAAAGAATCAATGCTTGACACACTCATGTCAAGTCACGGAGTGCTGTTCAGATTTGCCGTTCTCAGGTCAAGCTGCAGGTCTCCTCCCCTTTCTCACTGCAACATGCCCTGACTTATTCTTGCTTTTTTTTTGTTTTTTCATTACTCCCCTCCCTCTGCGGCCCCTTCCTGCTTCTCTGCGGGTGTGGCCCCTAGATGATGAGGATGTCTTTCTCTGTGGGAAGTGTAAGAAGCAGTTCAACTCACTGTCGGCGTTTATGACCCACAAGCGGGAACAGTGCCAGGGGAATGCCCCACCCCTGGCCACAGTCTCACTGGCCACCAATAGCATCTACACTCCTTCGGTGGCACCCACAGCAGTCCAGCAGGCCCCGCCTCCTGCCAATCGCCAGGTATTTTTCATTCATTTGTTTGTTCATTCATTCATTCAACAAATCTTTTTTGAGCACCTGCTATGTGCCAGGACTGTGCTGGCCACTGGAGGTATAGCAGTGGACAAGATGGACAAGACAGACAAAGTCACTGCCCTCAGGGATTCGGTGAGATAGGTACTTCACAAGGAACTGTATAAAATTTACTTTTTTCAGGATGTTAAGTGCAGAGGGATAGGTGATACCAAGACAGGGGTGGGAGGTTTTGCCATTTTGTAAACGGTGCTTGGAGAGGGCTCTGTGAAGATGTGACATTTAAGTGGAGAAGAGGTGAGGGAATGAGTCATGTAGCTAGTTTGGGAAGAGTGTTCCAGGTGGAGGGATCAGCATGTGCAAAGGCCCTGCTGTGGGAATGTGCTGGGTTTATTTGAGGAACCGCAAGGAAGTGAGCGTGACTGGAGCTGAGTGCATGAGGAGAAGAGTGGGAGGCGAGGAGAACAGAAAGTCAGTGGGAGGCTCCTGGCAGATTGTATGGGCCTGAGGGCCTGTGTGCCATGCTGGGGACCTTTACTCTGAATTAGATGGGAGCCACTGGAGGGTTTTGAGCAAAGGGAGGACATGGTCTGATTCACGCTTTAACTAGTCATTCTGGTTATTGCTTGGAGAATAGATTTTGATGGGGGCAAGAGAGAAAGCCAGGAGACTGTGAGGGAACGCTGTACAAATCCAGGCAACAGGCAATAGTGGTTTAACCAAGATGATGGCAGGAGAAGTAGGGAGGAGTGCGATTTGGGAAACATTTGAAGGTGGAGCTGACAGAATTTGTGGATGGATTGGGTATGAAGTGTGAGACAAGGATGACTCCAAAGTTGGAATTCCCATTAACTGAAATAGGGAAAACTGCAGGCAGAAGGTTTTTGGAGGATGGCAGGCGTTCAACTTAGATGCCCATTGGGCCTGTAAGTGGAGTTGGCAAAGATGCACTCGTGTGAAGATCAGAAGAGAGGGCCAAACTGGAGGTATCTGGAGAAGCTTCTGGAAGCTTCAGTGAGGAACACAGATCTGGAGCAAAGACATCCTGGCTGCAGGCTTTTCAAAGGATAAAAGAATCCTGCATAAAGGAGGCTGGGCATGTTCCAAGATGCCAGATCAAGGGGCTGAATTTCCCCCTAGCCTCTTCTCTCCTTATTCCTTAAAATATTACATTCATCCGTTGTTTAGACATAATTCCTACCATCAAAATAAAAGCATCCATTCTCCTGGGACCTACAGGATATACTTACTGAAACTTTCAAGTTGCCAAGAAGCTCTTATTTCAAAAATTTTTTCCTTGGTGCAAACTCCAGAAGCATGATTTCTAGGTCAAATGATAGGACTGAGTTTTCTGGCATGGTTTGTTTTCCAAAGGGCAGACCAATTTATACTGCTGGTTTTCCAGAACTCTTAATGGCATTAACATTTTATTTATTTTTTCAACAACATTGCTTGGATTATTTTTTTAAATTATAAAAGTAATACAGGCTCATTGTAGGTGAATAAATAAAACACTACAGTAGTATATAAAGTAAAAAAATTTCCCTCAATTATGGTTCCCCAGCAGTACCAGTATTTTGTATACATTCAAATACACACAAATGTAGTTTTTTTTCCTTTTGACAGAAGTAGGATCATACTATATATACTATTCTCCAACTGACTTTTTTCACTTAATGAGATATTGTGGCCTTCTTTCCTTGAAGGTTCGTATCTCTACCTCGTTCCTGATTCAAATATTAATGCAGTGTGAACAGTAAAAATTGTCTCCTCTTGCTTTGAAGGCAATTAGTAATGTTTAGGTTGTTTCTGTTTTTCTGTAATTGCAAATACTAGCTTTTAACTGAGTGTCTGTATGTGAATGTCAATAGGTGTGGGAACATCCCCCTACCCCATTTGTAATAGGGTAAATGTCCCTCATAGCCCACCTGGTAAACTGCTTTTTCCCTTCAGGGAGGCCAACCTGCCCATTCACTGATTATCTTTTGCAAATTCCATTTCCTCATCTGTAAACAGGAAAAAAATATTACTGAGGAAGGGATGCAGTAAAGATTATCTAAGACTATTTGGAAAGAATGGTACAAAAATAAGGTGTAAGATAGAACAGAATTATTTTTCCCATTCCTTGATTATGAGTTTTGTTAGCAGAAAATATGACCCCCCTTTTTTTCTCTCTCTTTTTTTTTATTCAGTTTCATTCAAACACAATCACATAACATACAATCATCCATGGTATACAGTCAGCCGTTCACAGTATGATCATCTAGTTATGCGTTCATCACCACAATCTATTTCTGAACATTTTCCCCACATCAGAAAGAATCAGAACAAGAACAAAAAACTAAAAATGAAAAAAGAACACCCAAACCATCCCCC